>CM021107.1:105387981-105437563 GCA_007115665.2 Sequoiadendron giganteum | reverse complement strand
GGGATTTGGAGAGAGATAGAGAGAGGGAGAGTTAAGGGTATAGGGTAGAAGGTTTAAGGGTTAAGGGTTTAGGGTTTAGGGTTAAGGGTAGAGGGTATAGGGGTTTAATGGTTTAGGTTTTAAGGGTTAAGGATAAATGATTAAGGGTTAAGGGTAGAGGGGAGAAAGATAGAGGGAGTGAGTGAGTGAGTGAGAGAGACCTAAGAGAGGGAGAGGCGGTAGGAGAGAGAGACTTGGGAGAAAGAAAGAGGGTGGGATGGTTAAGGGTAGAGGGTAGAGGGTTCAATGTTTAAGGGTTAAGGGTTTAGGGTTAAGGATAGATGGGATAGAGATAGAGGGAGTGACTGAGAGAGAGAGAGAGAATTGAGAGAGGGAGGGGAGATATATAGAATCTCCCTTATCCCCCTCTCTCTCTCAAGACTCTCCCTCCTAACCCATCTCTCTCTCTTAGGTCTGTCACTCACTCACTCACTCACTCACTCCCTCAATCTCTCTCCCCTCTACCCTTAACCCTAAACCCTAAACCCTAAAACCTTATCCCTTAAACCCGAAACCCTAAAAACCTCTATAATATACCCTTAACCCTCTACCCTCTATCTGTCTCCCACTCCCTCCCTCCGTCTCTCTCTCTATCAATTCTCTCCCTCCTACCCCTCTCCCTCTACTAGGTCTCTCTCACTCACTCACTCCTTTTATCTCTCTCCCTTCTACCCTTAACCCTCTACCCTCTATCTCTCTCCAATTCCCTCCCTCCCTCTCTCTCTCTCTCAAGTCTCTCCCTCCTACTTCCTCTCCCTCTTTTAGGTCTCTCTCTCACTCATTCACTCCTTCTATCTCTCTCCCCTCTACCCTTAACCCTCTACCCTATACCCTGTACCCTCCCTCTCTCTCTCTCTCACTAACTCCCTATGTCTCTCTCTCCTTTACCCTTTACTCTAAACCATAAACCCTTAGCCCTTAAACCCTTAAACACTCTACCCTCTACCCTTAACTCTACCCTCTACTTCTCTTTATCTCCTCCAAACTCTATCTACCTAGGCCTCTCTTTATTTTTTCTCACCTTTCTCTCCATCCCTACCTCTCCCTCTATCTCTGCTTTCATATCCACTTCTATCTACCTATTTGTCCCTCTATACCTGTTTCTCTCTCCCTCCTTGCATCCTCTCTCTAAATATCTCTACCTTCTTTCCCTCTCTCTCTCCTCTCTACCCTAAATCCTAAACCCTCTACCCTCTACCCTTAACCATCTACCCTTAACCCTCTACCCTCTCTCTCTCAAGACTCTTCCACCTACCCCCTCTCCCCGTCTCCCTCTCGCAGGTCTCTCTTTCTCACACACTCACTCACTCCCTCTATCTCTCTTTCCTCTACCCTAAATCCTAAACCCTTAACCCTTAAACCCTAAACCATTAAACCCTCTACCCTATACCCTTAACCCTCCCTCCCTCTGTCTCTCTCCCACTCCCTCCCTCTATCTCTCTTTCAAGTCTCTCCATCCTACCCCCTCTCCCTCTTTCAAGTCTCTATGCTACTCTCTTAGGTATCTCCTTCCCACCCCCTCTCCTACCCTTAACCCTCTACCCTCTACCCTCTACCATTAACTCTTAACCTTCTACCCTCTATCGCTTTTCCACTCCCTCCCTCTCTCTCTCTCTCTCACTAAATCCCTATATCTCTCTCTCCGTTACCCTTAACTCTAAACCCTAAACCCTTAGCCCTTAAACCCTTAAACACTCTATCCTCTACCCTTAACTCTACCCTCTACTTCTCTCTTTCTCACACACTCACTAACCCCTCTATCTCTCTCCCCTCTACCCTAAACCCTAAACCCTTAACCCTTAAACCCTAAACCATTAAACCCTCTACCCTCTACCCTTAACCCTCCCTCCCTTTGTCTCTCTCCCACTCCCTCCCTCTCTCTCTCTTTCAAGTCTCTCCATCCTACCCCCTCTCACTCTCTTAGGTCTCTCTCTCACTCACTCAATCCATCTATCTTTGTCCCTCCCTCCTCTTCTCTCCTTATCTCTCCCTCCATACATCCCACCTTCTCTTCCCTAGTCCCTCAACCCTTAAACCCTAAAACCTTAAACCCTCTACCCTCTCTCTCTCAATTCTCTCCCTCCTACCCCATCTCCCTCTCTCAAGTCTCTCTTTCTCAGTCACTCCCTCTATCTCTCCCCCCTCTACCCTCTCTCTCTCAACCATCTCCCTCCTACACCCTCTCCCTCTCTCAAGTCTCTCTCTCTCACTCACTCACTCACTCCTATGTCTATTCCATCTACCCTTAGCCCTATACCCTTAAACCATCTACGCTCTACCCTCTATCTCTCTCCCACTCCCTCCATCCCTCTCTCTCTCAAGACTCTCCCTCCTACCCCCTCTCCCTCTCTCAGGTCTCTCTCTCACTCACTCCATCTCTCTCTCTCCCCTCTACCCTTATACCTTCTACCCTCCCTCCCTCCCTCTATCTCTCTCCCACTCTTAAGGCTCTGTTAAACCTAGGCGGGTGCACCTATATGAGTGACACAAATTTTGAATTATGTTTCCTACTTGACCTAACTATCCACAAATGGCAATTTGATAGTGGAAAGATATGATCCTAATTTGGTATAAATTGTATATGTAATATCAAGGCGTGTATTAATATGTTCAATTAAGAGATGTCAAATGAAAAGAATAAAACTAATGTAATGAAAATAAGGGAGACCAGTGCCTTGTTGGGTAAAATAGAGTCAAATGAAAGCCTTTAATGAATGGTTTCTATCTAGCAGGTTCTCTAATTGTTTGACATATAATTATGAGTTTACAACTGGTATAAACATGCAAGAATGTACTTGATAAACCCTATTTGAGGCAGAATATCAAATCTAACTATCTGATTCTTCTTACTGATCCAAATGACATTCCCAGATTACTGTAATTGATTGAAGGGAGTTTTAATTCTTCTTTAAAGAATCCAATGAACCAAATCACACAGAAACAACAAATGTGTACTGATAAATCAAATATATACTTGATACTTCAATTTGAACAATCAAGAAACATCAGATTGGAGACAATCAAATAATCACAAGAATTCAACAAACAATTGATGCCAGGATGAAATCACCAAATTAACTATTTTTCATTATCTTCCTTGAAATTCATACATGCAACATAGCCTCCTCGAATGTCATCATTCTGAAAATATAGTACTTACAGCAGTCTATCCTATCCTATCCTATTTTTTTTTTTTTACAATAGATTTTCAAATCATTTATACAACATAATCAAAGAGTCATGCCCCTTCATTTTCTGGTTATGACCGTTTGTATTTTATGGCAAAAATATTTGATTATATTGCCTTTATCAGCAAATCAAATATTTAGAATATAGTTCAACTTTTAATTTTTCACTTTATTACTTATACCGCCCTTAACATTTCTTTTCCCGAGGCTTCCTTTGTGTTTACCACTCTACCGCAGGAGTTGACTTTTTTACCTACGGTATGGCGGTACCTGACCCCATGTTGACCGTCGTGGTCTCCATCGTTGCTTACAGCGCTATCGCGGTCTTTGCATTTGCTATTGGCGGTATCGCGGTAACTGTTAGCCGCTTCTCCCAATAGTTTACCGTAGGCACCACGGTCTTCATTTTCACGGTTACGGTACTGCGGTGTGATCGCTAGCCATTTCCTCCTATTTACCGCGATCACCGCGGTCTTTAAGATAACCCTCTCTGGTACCGCGGTAAGATGTCCTGACTGCCACATCATTGAAGAATTACCGTCCATTGTGCCACCACGGTCTGTGGTTTGACCACCAGCGGTATCGCAGTGGAACCTTGACTGCCTTCTTTAACTGCTCACCACTGCCTTCGTTGGTTGCTAACGGTTTACCGCCCTGTCGCAGTCAATGAATTGACCGCGCGTGGTAGCGTGGTAAACACTTCATGTCCATTTCAAAATACTACCGCTACACCGCAAGCCCCTTAGTGGGAGGCCACAGTAAAGCGATAAAGACTTATAGAGTGAAAATGAAAGGGGTGGTAAGGGTTACAAGTTATTTTTTGGCCCTTTTGAATGGCGGTAAAGCTAAATTTTTTATGAGAAGGTAATGAAATATAAGAAAATAAATGGGGGAAAAGTGTAGAAGGCGGTTAATGACTTTTATGGGAAATATAGTGAAATTGTAAGGCATGAATAAATAAAATATCTTAAGGTTTTGATGGATTTTCATGGAAAATAATAGGAAAATCCTAGTAATTCTTGTGGAAAATTTCAGTTCTAACACCCTTAACCATTAACCCTAAACCCTTAACCCTTAAACCCTAAACCCTCTACCCTATACCCTTAACCCTCCCTTCCTCTATCTCTCTCTCTAGTTCAAAAAAATCATTAAAAAACCCTAAGGTTTTCCAGTTTAAATTTAATATTTTTCATCAAAATATTAAATTTTTATTCATTTATACCCTATACTTTCCTTTACTGTCTAGATGGAATTAAATGGGGGGAATATATGAGGGTGGATAATGAATTTTATGGGAAAGATAGTGAAAATATAAGGCATGAACAAATAAAATACCTCATGGTTTTGATGGAAATTTATGGAAAATGATGAGTGATTTTGCAAACCACTGCAAGAATCCAGAGTATCTTTGGTAGAGCAGACCAAGCAAAGCCATGAAAAATGAAAGTGATGACAAATGGAGGGAATGAACAGATGAATAATATGAAAATGGATCAAATGGAGAAGTGGAAAACCCTAAACTACTGTGCATGGAAGATAATTTTTTAAAGAGGCATTGCTAAGAATTGTCCATGCAATGGGGATCCTTAATCCTCTGTACCTACTTTGGTTTAAAAAATTAAACCATTAGGGATGGCCCTAGGCCACCTCAAAAATAAAAAACTTGCACTTTCCTCTATCATAAACTTTGTTCTGAACAGAGATCATCAGATTTCTTTGGAAACTATCCATTCCACCTACCCTGCAATATGCACTGTCATTGAAAACCTTCAGGAAATCATTGTATTCAATTTGATTCATATTCATCTCATTAGTCTGCATTTCATTATTCTTACTATCATATGAAAATTTGAATACTCCTTATGGAAACCTGAAAACTTGAGGGATATTCAACAAAACATTCATAGGCATGCTCACTGTCATATGTTGCTGAATGTGCCTGCAACTGCAATGGGACTTGAACATATGAATACTCTTGATGGCAACTTGAAAACCTAAGGGATTAAGAGGGCCTATAGGGGTCAAGGGATTAGGGTTGAGGACCTGAAAACCTCTCTCAAGTCTCTCTCAACCCTCACCCCGATACCCTCTACTTTAAACCCAATACCCTCTACCATCAACCCTATACCCTCAAACCTTAAACCCTTAAACCCAAGTAAACTCTATACCCTAATCCATCAACCCACAATCCTTAATCCCTTGAACCTTAAACCCTCTACCCTCTACCCTCTACCCTCAAACCTCAACCCTCAACCCTTAACCCTCAACCCTTAAATCCTCTACACTCCCTCCCTCCCTCTATCTCTCTCTGTCAACCCTCTCCCTCTCTCAAGTATCTCTCTCTTAGTCACTTCCTTTGTCTCTACCCTCTACCCTCTACCTGAAAGAAGGAGAGGGGTTAGGAGGGAGATACTTGAGAGAGAGAGGGAGGTAGTGGGAGAGAGATAGGGGGAGGCATGGTTAAGGGTAGAGGGTAAAAGGGTTTAGGGTTTAGGCTTAAGGGTAGAGGAGAGAGAGATAGAGGGAGTGACTGAGAAAGAGACCTAAGAGAGGGATATGGGAGAGGGGGTAGGAGGGAGAGGGTTGAGAGAGAGAGAGATGAATGTAGGGTGTTGGAGAGAGATAGAGGGAGGGAGATTCAAGGGTATAGGGTAGAGGGTTTATGGTTTAAGGGTTAAGGGTATAGGGTTTAGGGTTAAGGGTATAGGGTAAAAGGGTGTAATGGTTTAGGTTTTAAGGGTTAAGGATAAAGGATTAAGGGTTAAGGGTAGAGGGGAAAAAGATAGAGGGAGTGAGTGAGGAGTGAGAGAGACCTAAGAGAGGAGAGAGGTAGGAGAGAGAGACTTGGGAGAAAGAAAGAGGGTGGGATGGTTAAGGGTAGAGGGTAAAAGGGTTTAATGGTTTAGGTTTTAAGGGTTAAGGATAAAGGATTAAGGGTTAAGGGTAGAGGGGAGAAAGATAGAGGGAGGGAGTGAGTGAGTGAGAGAGACCTAAGAGAGGGAGAGGTGGTAGGAGAGAGAGACTTGGGAGAAATAAAGAAGGTGGGATGGTTAAGGGTAGAGGGTAGAGGGTTCAATGTTTAAGAGTTAAGTGTCTAGGGTTAAGGGTAGATGGGATAGAGATAGAAGGAGTGACTGAGAGAGAGAGAGAATTGAGAGAGGGAGAGGGGGTAGGAGGGAGAGACTTGAGAGAGAGAGGGAGGGGAGATATATAGACTCTCCCTTATCCCCCTCTCTCTCAAGACTCTCCCTTCTACCCCTCTCTCTCTTAGGTCTCTCACTCACTCACTCACTCCCTCTATCTCTCTCCCCTCTACCCTTAACCCTAAAACCTTATCCCTTAAACCCGAAACCCTAAAAACCTCTATAATATACCCTTAACCCTCTACCCTCTATCTGTCTCCCACTCCCTCCCTCCCTCTCTCTCTATCAAGTCTCTCCCTCCTACCCCCTCTCCCTGTGCTAGGTCTCTCTCTCTCACTCACTCCTTTTATCTCTCTCCCTTCTACCCTTAACCCTCTACCCTCTACCCTCTATCTCTCACCCACTCCCTCCATCTCTCTCTCTCTCTCCCTCTATCTCTCTCCACTATACCCTTAACCCTTAAACCCTAAACCCTTAAAAGCTCTACCCTCTATCTCTCTCCAACTCCCTTCCCCCCTCTCTCTCTCAAGTCTCTCCCTCCTACCCCCTCTCCCTCTCTCAAGTCTCTCTCTCTCACTCACTCTCTCTATCTATCTTCCCTCCATCCTTAACCCTTAACCATTAAACCCTCTACCCTCTACCCTTTACCCTCTATCTATCTCCAATTCCCTCCCTCTCTCTCTCTCTCTCTCAAGTCTCTCCCTCCTAATTCCTCTCCCTCTTTTAGGTCTCTCTCTCACTCATTCACTCCTTCTATCTCTCTCCCCTCTCCCCTCTACCCTCTACCCTCTACCCTCTACCCTCTACATCTCTTTGTCTAGCCTACCTCTCTTTGTTTTTTTCTCACCTCTCTCTCCATCCCTACCTCTCCCTCTATCTCTGATTTCATATCTACTTCTCTCTACCTATTTGTACCTCTATACCTATTTATCTCTCCCTCCTTGCCTCCTCTCTCTCTCTACCCTTAAGCCTAAACCCTAAACACTTAAAACCCTCTACCCTCTACACTCTATCTCTCTCCCACTCTCTCTCCCTCTCTCTCTCAATTCTCTCCCTCCTATTGGGTCTCAAAAATGCAGGTTTGAACCAGGAGAGGTTTCCAAGATCTCACAACACTTTTGGCCAACTAACAAGGCCAATTGATGCAATTGTACCTTCTACTCTTTAGGCTCTGCAAAACCTAGGCGAGTGCACCTATATGTATGTTGTAGATTTAAGATTTGTTTCCTGGTTGATCAATCTATCCACAATGGCAAAGGGAAGTGGACAGATAAAATTACTACACCTACTCCTACTCCTACTGCACAAAGAAAATTATGTACATTATTTCCATCCCAGTCCCTTCTCGGGAAAATTCTAACGCCTATAGTCTAACTACTGCTTTCTTTTTCTACTTGTCCCCTGATTTTCTGAAATATATATACATTACATACCCAAGGGTCATGACCCTTCACTTTCTATTACAACTGTTTGAATTTTATGATAGAGATTTAAAATATTTAATTAGATTGCCTTTCGGCAAATTAAATATTTTTAACTATATCATCGCTTTGATTTTTCCCTTTAAATTTCATTTTATCCGCTCCTTTATTTTTATCTTCTCGTGGCCTTATTATCTTTATTGTTACCACTCTATCGCGGGTTGGACTTTTCTTCATGCGGTATCGCAATGTCCTTTTAACTACCCATGTTTATTTCCTCAATGATCCTTTACTGCACTATCATGGTCACTAGGATGACTGTCAGCGGTACCGTGGTAGCCACCCTTAACCACCAGTGCTAACCATTAACCGCTCCTTGTTGTCCTCCATTGATTTCCTTCACCGACCGCTACCATTACTGTGGTCACCGTGATCTATGGTTTAACCACACGCGGTACCGCAGTAACCGCTTTGATCGACGTCACTACGGTTTTCTCACCACCACCGCACTACCATGGTCACTGGCCTGATTGCCAACGGTACCGTGGTAGCCACTCTACAAACTTTTGGCTACATTCATTGACCGCCCACTAACCGTCCACTGTCACCCTTCGCCAACCGCTACCTGTTTATTGCGGTCACCACGATTTGTGATTTAACCGTGCGCGGTGGCACGGTAAACATCTCATGCCTACTCCGTTAGTTGCTACTCGACCACCGTGCTACCACGGACAGTATGATGTCCCCCCGCGGTATAGCGATAAGGGTTAATGTGACTCCCCTAAACAATTACTGCCATACCATGGGCCCCCATGTATGAGGCCATGGTTGGGCTGTAAATAATATATATAAAGTAATTTTTTAAGGGAGCGTTAGTGATATAAAGTATATGAGCATTTTTTGGAAAGGGGAAAAATTAATTTTATATGGAAAGATAGAAAATGATAGGTCTAGATGGAAAAACCTTAGGTTTTTTTATGAAAATAGTGAAAAATCACTTAAGTTTCTAATGGAAATCAACCCTTAAACCCTTAAACCCTTAAACACTCAACCCTCAACCCTCAACCCTCAACCCTCAACCCTCAACCCTCAACCCTCAACCCTCAACCCTCAACTCTCAACTCTCAACCCTTAAACCCTCTACCCTCTACCCTCTACCCTATAAATCAAACCCTCAACCCTCAATTATCAACCCTTGACCCTTAATACCTCAACCCTAGGTAGGTAGGGAAACATAGGTGAGATACAGAGTGATGAAGGGAGAGGTAGGTAAAAAAGGGATAGGGGAGATAAATATAGGTAGAGAGGGTAGGAGATGTAGAGAGAGGAGAGATAGAGATAATTAGAGAGGGGAGGGAGGGACAAGTAGGGAGGAGATAGACATGTGTGTGTGTGTGTGCGAGAGAGAGAGAGAGGAGACATGGTTGAGATATAGAGTGATGGAGGGAGAAGTGGGTAAAGAGAGGGAGAGGGGAGATAAAGATAAATATAGAGGGAAGGAGATGTAGAGAGAGATGATAGATAGAGAGAAGTGGAGAGTGGAGGGATGGTGGGAGAGGAAATGAGGAGATAGAGGTGAGTGTGTGTGAGAGGGAGAGAGAGTGAGAGGAAAGAAAATGAGGGGACAGAGGAAGGGGGAGAGAGAGAAATAGATTAGAGAGGGAAGGGGGGAGAGATATAGAGTAGAGAGGGAAGGATAGAGTAAGAGAGAAAGATGGGTGAGGGAGAGAGTGGTAGGTAGTGGAGTGAGAGGTAGGTAGAGATGGAAGGAGAGAGGGATGGATAGGAGGGAGAGAGGGAAGGAGGGAGAGTGAGATGGAGAGAGTGGTGAGATAGAGAGTAGAGAGGTAAGGAGAGAATGGGAAATACAGATAAAGAGAGAGAGGGAGGTTGGAGGGAGGGAGAGGTAGAAAGGGATAAGTGAGACATAAAGAGGGAATGAGGGAAAGTGGGATAGAGAGAGAATGGTGATTTAGAGAGGAGGGAGTGAGAGGGAAGGAGGGAAACTGGGAGAGAGGGGATGGTGATTTAGAGAGGAGGGGGTGATAGGTAGAGATAGAGAGGAGAGAGTGAGAGAGAAAGAGAGGGATAGAGAGACAAAGAGAGAAAGAAGGTGGAGATATTGAGAGAGAGGAGGCAAGGAGGGAGAGAGAAATAGGTATAGAGGGACAACTAGGTAGAGAGAAGTATATATGAAAGGAGAGATATAGGGAGAGGTAGGGATGGAGAGAGAGGTGAGAAAAAAATAAAGAGAGGTCTAGGTGGAGAGATGTGTGATGGAGCTGAAAATTAGAGAGATAAGGAGGAACGTGGAGAGATTGAGAGGGAAGGAGGGGGGAGAGAGAAAGATGTATAGAGAGATAGGTTAGATAGCAAGAAGTAGAGAGAAAAGGTGTGTGAAAGGAAGAGAGAGGGAGAGAGAGAGGGGGAGAAAGAGAGGTGAGATAGAGAGAAGTATAAAGGGAAGGAGAGAGAGGGGGATATAGAGAAAATTAGAGAGGGAGGGAGGGAAGGAGAGAGAAGTGAGATAGAGAGAACTAGAGAGGGAATCTTAGGTCTCTCACTCACTCACTCTCTCTCTCTCTCTCTCTCTCTCTCTCTCTCTCTCTCTCTCTCCCTCTCTCTCTCTCCACTATACCCTTAACCTAAACCCTTAACCCTTAACCCTTAAACCCTAAACCCTTAAAATCTCTACCATCTACCCTTTATCTCTCTCCAACTCCCTTCCCCTCTCTCTCTCAAGTCTCTCCCTCCTACCCCTTCTCCCTCTCTCAAGTCTCTCTCTCTCTCTCTCAAGTCTCTCCCTCCTACCTCCTCTCCCTCTCTCAAGTCTCTAATGTCTCTCCTTCCTACCCTATCTCCCTCTTTCTCTCTCTCCTTCAAGGGATTAGGGTTGAAGGGTTGAGGGTTGAGGGATTAAGAGGGTATAGGGGTTTTGGGATTAGGGTTTAAGGGTTGAGGGTTGAGGGTTGAGGGTTGAGGGATTAAGAGGGTATGGGGGTTGAGGGATTAGGGTTTAAGGCTCTACCTATTTGTCCCTCTATACCTATTTCTCTCTCCCTCCTTGCCTCCTCTCTGTCAATATATCTACCTTCTTTCCCTCTCTACCTCTCTCTCTCTCACTACCCTTAACCCTAAACCCTAAACACTTAAAACCCTCTACCCTCTACCCTCTATCTCTCTCCCACTCCCTCTCCCCCTCTCTCTCTTTCTCTTAATTCTCTCCCTACTACCCCCTCTCCCTCTCTCAAGTCTCTCTCACTCACTCACTCACTCACTCCTTCTATGTCTCTCCCCTCTACCCTTATCCCTCTACCCTTAACCCTTAAACCCTCTACCCTCAACCCTTAACCCTCTACCCTATTTTTCCCATTCCCTCCCTCACTCTCTCTCTCAAGACTCTCCCTCCTACCCCCTCTCCCTCTCTCAGGTCTCTCACTCACTCACTCACTCTCTATCTCTCCTCTCCCTAAAACCCTAAAACCTTAACCTTAAACCCTAAACCCTTAAACCCTCTATCCTCTACCCTTAACCGTCTAACCTCTATCTCTCTCCTACTTCATCCCCCTCTCTCTCAAGACTCTCCCTCCATCTCTCCCTCCCTCCATCCCACCTTCTCTTCCCTAATCCCTCAGCCCTTAAAACCTTGAACATTCAACCCTATACCCTAAACCTTCAACCCTCAATCCTTAAATCCTAAACCCTCTACCCTCTACCCTCAACCCAATACCATCAACCCTAATCCCTCAACCCTTAAACCCTTAAATCCAATTAAACTCTCTACCCTAATCCCTAAAACCTTAACCCTTAAACCCTCATCCCTCAACCCTCTACCTTCAATCATAAACCCTCAACCCTAAAACCTCAACCCCTATACCTTGTACCCTATATGTTGGACCTTAAACCCTAATCCATTAAGCCTATACCCCAAACCCTCAACCCTCAACCCTTAAATCCTAAACCCTTAAACCCTCTACCCTCTACCCTCTACCCTTAACCCAATAACCTCAACCCTAATCCCTCAACACTTAAACCCTTAAACCCAATTAAACTCTCTACCCTAATCCCTCTATTAGGTATGTCACTCACTCACTCCCTCTATCTCTCTCTCCCATTCCCTCTCCCACTCCCTCTCTCTCTCACTCTCTCCCACTCTGTCTTTCTCCCTCTCTCTCTCCCTCTCTCAGATATTTCCCTCCCACTCTCTCTCTCCCTCTATCTCATGTATCTCCCCCACCCCCTCCATCTCTCTTGAATCCCTCTATCTTGAGTACTGCCTCTCCCCTGAGTCCTCCCTCCCCCTCCCACCCCCTCTCTATCTCTCAAGTCTCTCTCTCTCTCTCTCACTCCTTGTATCTCTCCCATCCCTCTATCTCTCACTCCCTCTCTCTCCTACTCTCTTAGGTATCTCTTTCCCACCCTCTCTCTCCCACTTTGTCTCCCTCTCCTTCTCTCTCGGGTGTCTCCCTCCCACTCCCTCTCCCTCCCTCTCTCTCTGTCTCTATCTCTATGGATTAGGGTTTAAGGGTTGAGGGATTAAGCCTCACTTATGTCACAATCCCTCTCTGTCAGGCCTCACTTACCTCCCACCCTACTTTCTTAGGTCTCTCCTTCCCACCCCCTCTCTCCCACTTTGACTCCCTCTCTCTGAAGTCTCTCCTTTTCAAAGGAACATATTTGGCGCTCGCCAAATGGGTTTTACCTTGAAATGGTAAAAATAATGGTTGACCCTGTGATTCAGGCCCACATTCTCCTGTGTTTGTCTGGTTCAACGCTTTATCCGAGTCAGAAAGGCCTTTTTTTCTGCAGTTGACTTCATATTGTACCAATCTATGCTTGATCCATCACCTTTTTACCACCAATCTGGATGGTAGACAACGTAGAAGAAGATATTTTGAATTTTCTACATCATTTTACATTATCTGAGGTAATATATTCATTTTGGTAAATTGAAATGTTTGTCTTTAGTATATTTGTTTGTTTTTTACAATATAAACTAAATTTCCTTAATGATTTTTTTAATCATAACAATTGGACTTAGAATTCAACATTGAATTAGATGGGATTTGCATAAAAAAGTTCAATTTTTAGATTTGTATAAAAAAGTTCAATTTTTATGAGTTTGAAGAACAAAAAAAAAAAAACATGACATTTACTTAACATAAATTTACTTATGAATTCTATTTGCATTGCTTATAGTAGTCCATTTCCAACATGGCTAGTGGAATTCACTGTATTTCATTCTTTTTCCAACTAATTTGGAATTTTTTTATTTTCATCTAATTTGGAAAACCTCATTGCCAAAGAAATAGTGAATAATGATAAGATATAGCATCACAAACCCTTCTTTGAATCCATATTCTTCATGACTTTGTTGACAATCAAAAATTTGGTTTTGAGAAAAATAAACACAAGAGTCTCTAGTTTTCATTTAGGTGGCAACAATTTATACCCTAGGTTTGTGATTCTCATTGATTTGTTGTATTGAATGGTTTCCACCTCTCTCTGCATCAAACTTTTTGTAAAATGCACTACTTACTTTTGTTCTATGTGTGTTTGTGGACATGTAGCATTCAAGGTCACGTCGAGGAAACGACCGAAGCCTCTAAAACCAGAAGAGCATGCAGTTAAAAATGCAAGGAGAAGAGAATAAAAAAATGTAGCTTGTGAAGCAAAGGAATTGCAGCCCATACAACTACAAACTTATGTGCAATCTAAGAGAGATGTCAAATTGGCAAAACAAAGGGCATGAATGAGGAAAGTTCGTGGAAGGACAAGAATGAATACAGAAGTTGGGGGCACATCATCAACCATAGGTGAAGCTCAATGCATATCTCTAGTTGAAGACACATTGACAACAACATGTGGTTTTCCAGGTACATCGAAAATCACATCTCTAATTGAAGACACACCATCAAAAACATTACGTTTTGAAAGTACATCAGCAAACACATCTCTATTTGAAGGAACTCCACAAACGACATCTCAAGTTGGAGGTACAACATCGTTTACATGTCAATCTCAAGGTATGTCATCAATTGCACCTCCAATTGAAGGTACACGATCTATCCCCGATGTTGTTGACCTTCCCAATATTGACACAAATTTACATTTGAGAACTCCTCCTAGAGTTTTGCATAGAAAACCTACATTTTTGATTGATATTGATTCCAATGTTTTGAAATGGATGCCTAATTTCCAAAATGTACATGTCAAAGATATGCAGAAAGGATATGGAGTTTGTTTTTTGTGAAGCTAAGTGAGGGTGGAAGATGCCAACTATTTTTTGAAATGATGAGGCAACTCAAATTTAGGCCCACCATGAAGGCTCTTGGGCTAAGAGTTTTGAATGACTCAAGTGAAAATTACATTGTAAGGAACTTGATGAGTGCATACAAGAGCGTGGGTTCTACCTCACGCACGAAGGATAGTTGTGCCACACGACGTGTGATGAAAAAAACACTGTTAAGCAGTCAAACAAGGAACAAGGTGAACCTTACAAAGGAAAGTTAGTCTTTGAAAATAAGTAGATCATGTCTAATGAGAGCCAAAGGAAGGTGTGAAAGAGTGGAGGATCCAAATAGCAATGAGTTATGGGCATTTTTGGGTAGAGTGCCACGGAAAGACACAAGAATTGCTCAAGGCTTGAGATCTTTAATTGTGAATTATTGGAAGGATAACACAAGGACTTCTCCTAATCAAAGAGATGTTGTAAGAAGGAGAATTGGTAGTATAAACTATGAGCCACATCCAATGCATTATTTGGATACCACTCAAACCCAATTTTTTGCTGATTTTGTACAAAAGTTTCCTGAAATTAAAATATGTCAAAGGTATTTTGAAATGCTAAAGAATTTTTATGTCAAAATAAATCACACACGCACTACTTGTTATTGTAGGGTTCATATTGAGTTTTCTAACCATTATGATGTTTATCGACGTATATGTGTAGATATGCATACTGACAATGTTTTGCAGGAATGTAACATAATGCCTCCACCTAAATCGTCAAGGAAATTTTTGTCTTCCATTTTATGTGAAAGAGAGGATGGTCAAATTTTTTACAAAAAATCATGATTGGATGGCACATGTGATCATTGTGGTGGCATGCAACATTTTCCAATTTTCCAACACATGGCTAGTACACACACAATTGGAGACAAAATTGTGGAATTTGGCAAATATACGACAGTGGCATACAGTCTAAAAGATGGGAAAGAAGCAACGAAGTGTGAATTGTTTAGTGATAAGATTCTAGTGTATCAGTTTATGGGCATTTTTCATGATCGGGTGGTTTATGATTATGCAATGCATACACACAAAGCACAATGGTTGGACTCATAGTTCAAGTTATGCAAGGACACATTTCCACTTTGTCATATCGTTTCAATTGTCGACTTCGCTGAGAACTACACACTACAACCACAAAACAAGGTGTAATCACAGTACTACAACTCTGTGCAGGTTTCTATATTTTTACATATAGAATTCATTCATGCAAATGATAGTAAGGAGGAAAATAGGAAAGTATTGAGGGAGTATCACTTTTACATCAGTGATGATCGCACACATTCTATAGAGTTTGTTCAAGGTTGCTTTCATATGTTCTATGCCGATCTGGCTAGCAGGGGCATACCATTTAGTCAACATATGATATGGTTAGATAGTTGTACATCACAATTCAAGAATGCCAAAATGTTTTACTGGTTGAGCAGGATGCATAGGATTAGTGGTGTTCAACATATGTGGAACTTCTCAGAGGCCGGGCATGGAAAGGGGGAGCATGATGGAGTAGGTGCATGTATCAAAAGAGCCCTAGCATGAGAAGAGTTAAAGTACACAAATAGTGTAAATTGGACAGATGCAAGATCAATTATCCAGTGGTGCAATGGTTCAATGGGTCCAGGTAGTGAAGGCAATTCTTTAGTTCGTAGATTTTTTCATTTAGTAGATGATACTAACATTGCAAAATATGAGGATTGTTGTACACTAATAGGATCGAGTGAGCTACACTCTTTTAGAAGCTAGTACAAATAGGTTGCCTGCCTACACCCCCAGTTCGACTCTCCAGGAATTTCTCTCCAACAAAGCTAAGCGAACGCAACTCCCCCTCACTCGGGATCTGATTAGCTTATCAAATCTGCTGCTGCTTCTCTTTTCCAAGATCGATGGTGGGAAGGATGAAACTCTTGAAACTACACCAACTCTCGAACTACTGCATCTATATCTGCATCTGCTATAGATAGGAGAGATAGGCCTCCGCTGTTGGTGCTTTCTCTGTTGCTGGTGGAATTCTTGCCACCTCCACTTCAGTTCAAAAGACGTTCAAACAAACCGATAATGGTTCGTCATTCCCTATCGAACCCTATGCGTTCTCTATCCCAGATGTCTGATCATTAGCCTTGAAACCACACATGGTCCCTCGATGAAGCCTATCCCAGAACTATCCCTCAATGCCATCACACACCTTCCTCTTCAGGGTTCTGGAAAGGTTGAGCTGACCCACTCCGCTCTCAGCATTGAGTGGACTTTTTGTATTTGGGGTGTTTGCGGTCAGACCCCAGATAGATAGGGCCTGTTTTGAGTTGAACCTAGGACCACCTCCAGGCTACCTATCTATATGTTATGGTTGAGTTGAGTTGCTATTCAAGGCAAGGCAAGGAGAGGGCCAGGGCCCAACCCCACAGTTAGTTGCATGCCTTCGGCAGGGGGGGTGGGAGGCGAGTGGGATGGAAAATGGTGGGGATGGGGGCAATAATTCGGGTACCATACTCATCCTTGCTCCCACGATCCCCTAATCTACTTAATCTCCCTCCCACCCTTTATTAATGTACGCCTGGAGGACCCTATAGTGGAGAACAACGAGGGTTCAAGCGGGGTGGGAGGATAATAGAGTTTGGCTCGGGTGGGGGGGAATTGAATGGGTGGGACAGGGATTCACATTCACCATCGGACCCCTCTAGTGGGACTTCTCACCCACGGATGAAGTTAAGTCCTTGCCTCGGTCGGATGAAGTTATTCTCGATGTGAGATGCTTCTAGGAGTTCGAGGAAGAAGATTAGATATATGGACATTGGGATGGTGGGTCATGAGAACCAGTGATTTGGAAGAAGAAAAGTAGTAGAAAAGTGTGATTTGCAGCCCCGACCGCTTATCTATTCCCCCCCCTGGATAGGGGATAGTCACGTCAGGCCTCCACTCCATATTAGATATTTGGTGGCCGAGTTTCGACTAGAATGGACTATTTTCTTCTGAGAACACCCCAAACTTCCAGTCATCAATCGTATTATGTATATAACACGATGTAGAATCATGATGATGTCGACCCAACTGACCATATTGGCAACTACTATAGCTCATGGCTACTCGTTACTGCATGAGAAATAATCTGCCTACCCACATCCCCTGGTAACATTGCTCTCCGAGAAATGTTTCTCATTCGCTCTCTCAAAAATGAACACCTGATGGGCTTCTTTGGACCGAGCCTTGCCTCTCACCCAATTCTCAATGAATTCTGAAAGCATGCTCGCTGATTGAACCTTCGCACTGTCTCCTATTAGTAGGATACTGAGGGAAGTGGGGTTAATCGAAGGTGTTCAGTTCAGGGGTTTGAAGACCAATAGAATGTATGCAACTTTGTTTCCACCCATAGAATTGTAGGGCGATTATACCTTCCATCCAAACATCTAGCTTTCTAATCTAGTCTCCTTGGTGAACTCCGGGTAGGCTCCTCATTTGTTTCTTGAGGGAGGTAGGGTCCTCAATGAATTTGGATCGACCAGTTGAACTAGTCTTCCTTCCTTTCGGCTCTTGCCTCCCACCCACGGGTTAGAGAAAGCATGGGCCGACCGGAGAACAAGAAAGCAGCTAAGGATGGTCTGGTATAATTCAACTTCCTACTAGGGGTGAAGCAACTATCTAGGAGGAGATCTTGCTCCTATCCTTCCTACCTGAACTAGGAGATCGATAAACAACCTTGTCAAAAGAGGACTCAAGTTCCCGCCCCTACTATTCTTTCCCTCGACCCGTTATTAACTACTTTCTTCTGGATGGGCAGATGACAGTATTTAAAAGAGAACTATCCCGATTACCGGGGTAAACAACCTGAAATCAAAACACTCAGAACAACCCTTGTAGTTGGTTAGGTAAAGGCTGACCAAGCCGATGATGCTTAGTTTGAATTGGTTGGTTTCCTGCAATCGGAGTGGCCTTAGAGTGGTGTAACCAATTGGTAAAAAATAGAACCCTTCGGTTGACTAACTTAGAGTGTTAGCGAGGAAAGCCCTAGCTGCAATGCAGGTACATGGACTATCCATACAAGGAAGATGGCATGCTTTTTTTATGCATGTACACTTAAATGATGGAATGATTGCGAGTCAATAGAGTGGGTTGATGAATGGTCTATAAGAAGTCTAACCCCACTTGACACTTATCAGCTCCCGACGGCTCTACAAATCATGGAGATGCAATCATCCATTGACTTTGATCATGTATCGAACCTACTAGAACCATGTAATATATCTTACTTACAAGTTTTATTATGTTGCTTAGTAAATAAATCTAACAAGATGAACATATCAATGCAAGGCATGTTTATGTGGTAATTGCAGATGAAGACAATGAAGAGGGTACAGATTATTATCTATGTCATTGTATCGAGGCCAAAAAGAAATTGGAGTCCCCAGTTATAGACGGAGAAAATATAGAATATCCTACAGGTTTGGTGGTTGTTACTGGAACATGGCTTCGAAGGTATCCAGTTAAGAATGTTGCAGTTTGGTTGTTTGAGGACTTCGACATGCATCGGAACAATTCTTCAGTATTCAAACCTTGTCATCGCCACCAATGTTCATTTGATCAAATATAAGGGTAAACCTGCAAACAAGAACTCTTGGAAAGTGTGCGAGTCTGACCACAAGGCAATACTCGACATAATAAAGACTAGAGCAGACCCAGATGGTTCCCTGGATTGATTTGTAAGTATGCACATTGAATTTGTAAAGCCATGTTATTGATCACTCTTTTGGACCAACACCTTGCAATAAGGCTTTTTCACGATTACTGTTTGATGTCATATGCATTTACGACTGTCATTGATCCTTTTCTGATTGTGACTATAGGTAATACTGAAGTTTGTCAAAGTATATAAGAAAAGAACAACATCGGTTGCTGGTGCAAGTGTTCAATGGTATGAGAAACATCGGTTGCTGGTGCATTTTCTGGTTGTCAATCTTCTCTTTCTTTTCCATCTCCTAGATTTATCGGATTGTTATATGCTACACGTTTTATGTTAAGCCTCTCAGTGAGAAATCGATGCAACCTAGGTCATCTCTAACATACCTTAGGGTATGACATTAAAAAAAACAACTACTATGGTTCAACCGACTCGATCCCTTAAGGGTGCAAAGTGCAAAAGGGCAACAATATTTGACAGGGTATTACTCATAAATTGTGGTGATTACGAAATATTTGTCTGAACCTATGAGTTCACGTTGGGCCCCTCTACAATAACCTTTCTCGGTTTTCGCTATCTCGGAGGCTTTTTCTTATGGTGGTGAATTTTCACTCGAGGAAAAAGTTGTCAAATGCAGGTAGTTGAAAGCTGCAAAGTGGTGCAACTTTCGTTCTATAGCTTGTGTGACCAAACAAACTATTCCAACGCATCCGGGTGGTTATTTTTATGCTAGGAATGGTCCTCTTTCACACCTAAACAAACGGAATCGCTTCGAGCTACATTCAACCGAATCGATCCCTTAAGGGTCCAAAGTGCAAAATGGCTGTGAAATTCAGCATGCTATTACTCAAACACCGTGATGCTTAGAAACTTCTCATTTAAACCTATGAGTTCATGTTGGGCCCCTCTACAATAACCTTTCTCAGTTTTCGCTATCTCGGAGGCTTTTTCCTATGGTGGCGAATTTTCACTCGAGGAAAAAGTTGTCAAATGCAAGTAGTTGAAAGTTGCAAAGTGGTGCAACTATAATTCTGCAGCTTGTGTGACCAAACAAATTGTTCCAACGCGCCCGAGTGGGTACATTTATGCTAGGAATGGTCCTCTTTCACACCTAAACACGCGGAATCGCTTCGAGCTACGTTCAACCGGATCGATCCCTTAAGGGTCCAAAGTGCAAAATGGCTGTGAAATTTAGCATGCTATTAATTGGACACCGTGATGCTTAGAAATTTCTCATCTGAACCTATGAGTTCACGTTGGGCCCCTCTACAATTACCTTTCTCGGTTTTCGCTATCTTGGAGGTTTTTTCCTATGGTGGCAAATTTTCACTCGAGGAAAAAGTTGTCAAATGCAAGTAGTTGAAAGTTGCAAAGTGGTGCAACTTTCATTCTACAGCTCGTGTGACCAAAAAAACTATTCCAATACATCTGGGTGGGTACACTTACGTTAGGAATGTTCCTCTTTCACACCTAAACATGCGGAATCGCTCCGAGCTACGTTCAACCGGATCGATCCCTTAAGGGCCCAAAGTGCAAAATGGCTGCGAAATTCAGCATGCTATTACTCGGACACCGTGATGCTTAGAAACTTTTTGTCTAAACCTACAAGTTCACATTGGGCCCATATACAATAACCTCTCTCAGTTTTTTCTATCTCGGAGGCTTTTTCCTATGGTGGTGAATTTTCACTCGAGGAAAAAGTTGTCAAATGCAAGTAGTTGAAAGTTGCAAAGTGGTGCAACTTTCGTTCTGCAACTCGTGTGACCAAAAAAATTGTTCCAACATGTCCGGGTGGGTACGTTTATGCTAGGCATGGTCCTCTTTCACACTTAAACAGGCGGAATCGCTCCGAGCTATGTTCAACCGGATTGATCCCTTAAGGGTCCAAAGTGCAAAATGGCTACGAACTTCAACATGCTATTACTCGGACACCGTGATGCTTAGAAACTCCTCGTCTAATCCTACAAGATCATGTTGGGCCCCTCTACAATAACCTCTCTCGGTTTTTGCTATCTCAGAGGATTTTTCCTGTGTTGGCAAATTTTCACTCGGGGAAAAGTTGTCAAATGCAAGTAGTTGAAAGTTGCAAAGTGGGCAACTTTCATTCTGCAGCTCGTGTGACCAAACAAACTATTCCAATGCATCTGGGTGGGTACGTTTACGCTAGGAATGGTCCTCTTTCACACCTAAACATGCGGAATCGCTCCGAGCTACGTTCAACCGGATCGATCCCTTAAGGGTCCAAAGTGCAAAATGGCTGCAAAATTCAGCATGCTATTACTCGGACACCGTGATGCTTAGAAACTTCTCGTCTAAACCTACAAGTTCACATTGGGCCCATATACAATAACCTCTCTCAGTTTTTTCTATCTCGGAGGCTTTTTCCTATGGTGGTGAATTTTCACTCGAGGAAAAAGTTGTCAAATGCAAGTAGTTGAAAGTTGCAAAGTGGTGCAACTTTCGTTCTGCAGCTAATGTGACCAAAAAAATTGTTCCAACATGTCTGGGTGGGTATTTTTACGCTAGGCATGGTCCTCTTTCACACTTAAACACGCGGAATCGCTCTGAGCTATGTTCAACCAGATCGATCCCTTAAGGGTCCAAAGTGCAAAATGGCTACAAACTTCAACATGCTATTACTCGGACATCGTGATGCTTAGAAACTCCTCGTCTGATCCTACAAGATCATGTTGGGCCCCTCTACAATAACCTCTCTCGGTTTTTGCTATCTCAGAGGATTTTTCCCGTGTTGGCAAATTTTCACTCGGGAAAAGTTGTCAAATGCAAGTAGTTGAAAGTTGTAAAGTGGTGCAAATTTCATTCTGCAACTCATGTGACCAAACAGACTGTTCCAACGCATCTGAGTAGGTACATTTATGTTAGGAATGGTCCTCTTTTTCACCTAAACAAGCGGAATTGCTCCGAGCTACGTTCAATCGGATCGATCCCTTAAGGGTCCAAAGTGCAAAATGGCTGCGAACTTCAACATGCTATTACTCAGACATCGTGATGCTTAGAAACTTTTCATTTGATCCTATGGGATGATGTTGGGCCCCTCTACAATAACCTTGCTCGGTTTTCGCTATCTCAGAGTCTTTTTCCTATGGTGGTGAATTTTCACTCGAGGAAAAAGTTGTCAAATGCAAGTAGTTGAAAGTTGCAAAGTGGTGCAACTTTCGTTCTGTAGCTTGTGTAACCAAACAAACTGTTCCAACGTGTCCGAGTGGGTACGTTTATGCTAGGAATGGTCCTTTTTTACACCTAAACACGTAGAATCGCTCTGAGCTACGTTCAACCAGATTTATCCCTTAAGGGTCCAAAGTGCAAAATGGCTGCAAACTTCAACATGCTATTATTCGGACATCATGATGCTTAGAAAATTCTTGTTTGATCCTATGGGATCATGTTGGGCTCCTCTACAATAACCTTGCTCGGTTTTTGCTATCTCAGAGACTTTTTTCTATGGTGGCAAATTTTCACTCGAGGAAAAAGTTGTCAAATGCAAGTAGCTGAGGCATATTATCAAACAATTCACTACCTTGTCTATGGCTTGTCATGGCATTCCATCACCATGAGACCACTTTTCTTTGAGGCATTTTTTGAAAAATTTAAATGGCTCGTCTATGCTATTGCTTACTATTATGCTTTCCTAGATTTTTTCCAAGCATCCATAGCTTGTTTGAAAGCATCTGTTTTAGGATTTTAGCCATAGCAAGAAGGCAATGAACTATTTGATAAAATGCTTTGGTAGACATATATGAAAAATGTCGTAGCATAGAAAAGGGAATGAACTATTTGAAAAAATGCCTCAAAGAAATGTGGTCTCATGGAATGCCATGACAAGCTAAAGCAATTGGCAGCTGCTCCTAGTTATTAGTTATGCAATGTGAAGTAATTGCATAACTGCTTAGGTTGACTTTGTCAAAAGCTATATTGTAATTGAAATTTTTTCATCTATCAGCATCTAGTTATTCATTATGCAATGTGAAGTGATGCTTTGAGTTTGAAAGATGTGCAATGCATGAATAAAAACTACAAAAATCTATTTTCTATATTTCATTAGTTAAACTCTTTATTTTATTTTCTCTCTATATCTCTATGCTATGGAAATGCCTTTCGATTTCAAAAAAGATAGTTTTTATCTCTTGTTATACAGTTTTTTACGTTTTTTTATATCTTGTTATAAAAAGGAGCAGATATACAATGTTAAAGAAGAGTGAAAGCACAACTAAATTTATCATTTCAAAGCAATTTTTTTGATGCATTTTTTCAAATAGCTCATTGCCTTCTCTATGCTATTGCTTACTATTATGCTTTTGATATATTTTTTGAAGCATCCATAGATTTTTCAAAATCACTTGTTTTAGGCTTTTAGCCATAGCAACAAGGTAGTGAATTGTTTGAGAAGATGCTTTGGTAGACATGTATGAAAAATGTGGTAACATAGACAAGGCAGGGAACTATTTGAAAAAATATCTCAAAGAAATTTGGTCTCATAGAATGCCATGATAAGAAAATGCAATTGGCAGCTGCTCCTAGTTATTAGTTATGCAATGTGAAGAAATTGCATAACTGCTTAGGTTGACTTTGTTCAAACTATATTGTAATTAAATTTTCGGCATCTATTAGCATCTACTTATTAGTTATGCAAAGTGAAGTAATGCTTTGACTTTGAAAGATGTGCAATGCAATGTAATCAATGACATGAATATAAACTACAAAAGTCCATTTTTTACAATTCATTAGTTAAAATATTTATTGTATTTTCTCTCTATATTTCTATATGCTATGTAAATACCTTGCAATTCTATTTAAAAGGCTTAATAGGTCAGTTAGGTGGTATTTGCAAAATCAAGTTATGAATGAATGGTAATTAAGAGCAAAATTGGCAAATTGCCATCTTAGAAGTCTAACAAAGGGTGGTTATGGTGGTTGATCGGCTCAAGGGGTAGTTATAAGGTGGTATCAAGATATATTTCTATAATACCTTGAGTTGAGGGTTGATTTTGTTCAGTTTCTAATAACAAAATATACTTGAAAATGCTGATCACTGGTTTTATTTGTTTTCCTGAATTTCTTTGCCTTGCACAGGCCCATACAAGTCTATCATGACTTGAGGCTTTGGATACTTGATTTCATATGTTTTTACTCTCTTTGCATCTATTTTTAAGGTTTAAATCCACCGTTGGTGCATGTGGGATCAACAAACTTGGTTACTGCTCTGTTTTTTGTGTTAGGGGTTTTGAGGGCAACACCATGACACATTAGCCAATCCACCTACTATTCTGACCCTATTGCTTTTTGGATTGGCCTGTACCATGATTAGTTTGGTGTATGAATACTTTGGAGGTTGAGAGAATGAATAAACTTAGTGGGGTGTGAAGTTCTAATGCTGTTCAGGGGTGTTTCCACCATGAAAGTAAGGAACTCAAGTATTGAATCTGAGAAATACTAAAAGGAATGGGATTGTGAGTGTCCTTTAAATTAGGGTAGAGGTATTGTGGGGTGTTTTCACCTTTGGAAGGATTGGGGGAGGTCTGGAGTTATGAGTTTCTTTAAAACCCTTCTTTTTGTGAAGGTTTAGGACAGTTTGTGAGTAGAGGAATAGAAAAAGTTCTTGGGGCTCTTAAAATGGGAGAATCCTAAGTTTGGTGAGCATCCCTAAGACTATTTCAAGTTTCCTTGGTTTGGAGGTGAGTTTGTGAGGGGGTTCCTTTGGAAATTAGGCCTAATTGTGAAGCCTAGAGCGAGGGAGGTGTATTGAAAGTTCATGTTGGTCCAAAAGAGTTACTATTGGTTTTGGCATATGTTGTGTAACCCTGAAAAGGGTATCTTAATCCATATTTAAATGGTCAAGTGTTTTTGGAAAGGTTGGGAGAAATTAGGCTTGGACGGGGTTTTGATTTTGGTGCAGGAGCACCTACACCACATCATCAAATTTTTTTTATTTGAATACATCAATAGGGAAATGTTAGTGTCTTTAGGTTTATTTTGTCTAATAAGCTTTGAGAGATCAAACATAATGAAAATAAAGGGTGTTTTGTGTCTTAGAAGTCAATTAGAAATCATATAAGTTGTAAAATGCTGACAAAGCAAGTTTAACACAAACAAATGTAATTAAGGGACCAACTAATCCCAAGGTTGGTTATGGGCATTGGGGAGAATATGGTTGTTGGAAAATTATTTAAAAATCCTTACCAAGGCTCGAATAAGAGAGTGGAAGAAGTTTTGTAATAATTTTACACAATAAACACCACAGTTTTGAGCAATTTTCTAGAAAAATACCGTTTTCTTGATCTTATTGAGTGTTGTACGGGAACATACAGGTTCTTCATGGTCTAATAATTTTAGAGGATGTTTCTATATGTTTTCTAATTCATTTATTTTTTATTTGGTGTCTTAACTCTTTGTTTGTAGAGAGAACCAACACAAACAACGATTGTCCCAGTGTTGCTGAATCAAGGGTTTGAGGGGAAATTTATGATGTAACAATTAATCCACCTATTGTTTGCTACTGTATCTCAGTGGATTGATTGAAAACATGTTATAATAAGTGTGTAAACTCATTTTGGAATAAGGAGTCATAATTATGTGGTGTTTTTGTGACTTTTCTAAGACTGAACAAGGGTTTTCCAACATGGAAGTTAGGAACCAAAGAGAGGTTTTTAAGAAGTAATGCCTGTAAGGGTTATGTGAGGGTCTGATGAGTTCGTGCAGAAGTATTTTGAGGTGTTTGGGGCTTTGGAAGTGTTGAGAGAGGTTTGGAGTTGTATGTTTCTTTAAAACCCTTGATTTTGTGAAGGTTTTGGAGGGTTTCTTAGGTTTTGTGAGTTAGAGGCTATGTAGACACAAAATAATGACAAAATTTGAGGTTTGGCACCATGACCTAAGACTGTCCAAGGCATTTGGATAGATACCTAAAGTTGGAAGGGTGGTGCCTTTGGAAAAAAAGGGCTAATTGTGAAGCCAAAATTGAAGTAGGTGTGTTGAAAGTCTATTTCGGTCCAAAAGAGAGACCACTGATTCTTTGGTATGTTGTGTAGCCCTAGAAAGGGTATCTCAATCCATCTAGTAATTGTCTAGTGTTTTGGAAAGGTTGGGAGAAATCTAGCTAAAACTGAGTTTTGAGTACTATAAGAATAACCAGTCAGAAATGTGAGTTTTGGAAACCTTGATGAATCTGACTTAGGGATTGTTGTCAATTGATTCAATTGTCATTGTATGAATGTTGATGGTATTTGTAGGGCCTTGGTGGAGTCTTGTTGTTCATTTGCAAGGTTGAGGAGTTGAGACCCTTGAGGGTGGGTTGATGCCTATTAGGCTAAATCATTATGAAGAAGAGTTCTTGATTGAGAATTGACATTTCCATTGTTGTGAGTCTTCTCCACCTTGGCTCTACATCAGAGTGCTACAAGGGTGGATTGTTGGGTAAGGTTTTGAATGAAGATTTTGGTTTGATGGGGCTTTGAGGTTGTGTAGATTGCTCAAAAGAGGTTGTATTAATCTTGTTAGGAGCCCCTTGAAGGTAGGTTGTCAGACTGATTGGGTTTGGGCCTTCTTGCCTCTACATCGGTGAGGCACAAGTAATTGAAGCATTCCAAAGGATACAAACCACCATGAATGGAGCTTACTTATACAATACGCTTTAGATGGGGCTTATTGAGCATTCCACGGTAATTAATTAAGTATTAGATATAAACAAAATCCATGCCTACAACATTCAAGTATACAACTTACACGATATGCATGATAACATCATTCAAGAATGGCAGTAGCAAAATAAGAGTTTCTTTAATCAAAAATCCGAAAGGCTATACAATGATATATATTGATAAAAGTATATAAATATATCCAAAAAAACCATATAGGCTTAGTACAAAGGAGCCATTTGGGAAAAATATCACGTATATATATCAATAGTACAAAACATATGTTCCAAAATGCCACATAGGCATACAACAAACAACACTAATACATAGTCATTTCCCTCTAGGGGAAGGAAATAGATCCCGTGCTGCCTTCGAAATTAGGCTGGATGGAGTGACTGTTGCTTGTCTTGTCTTTTGAATACGCCCGCTACTCCTCCTCTCTTCACTCTGGACCTTCAACTGATATGATTAAAAGTAAAGATGTTAAAACATAGAAATTGAATTATGGAATGGCATATAACAAAATATAATCACTTACCGCATACATATAGTCATCATGCACATTTAAAGCATCACCATGTCCACGATCTGGAGTGACAACCACCTGTAGCAACCATGAAGATATAAATTAAACTACATAAAATTATCGTGAAAATTTTCTATAATAGACCATAAAAGAGAAAATATAATGTCAAATTGACTAATCTATTCCATACCTCTCTCAATGGATCAGAACTGGCTATTACTGCAACAACTCCATGGTCCATCGTGCCACCAACATCACCAGGGCTATCTCTTGTCAACAGCTGCAAATGAAACAATATCTCAGGTATCATGTTGATATAGGAGAACATAATGTGAGACGATCAAGGAATACTTGAATGCAATGTTTGTGTTTCTCATCAATTTTTTAGATCTATATATACACAAAATTATGAAAACTAGCTAACATAGATTTACAACCCTATTAATGAATAAAGACTACTTGAGTGCACGTTGTTTGAGGATATGAATCATGAGGTGTGGAGGAAGAAGGTGCACCAGGAAATTGTTTGAAATTCAAAGCATGTTATGAGACAAACATTCAAATATAATATTCAACTGTTCAAATGCAATAATAATATCTTTAATACTAGCTACATACCTATGGAATCATCATCGAGAATGTATAAGGGTCTATAGGAATAGAGCATCTGTCATGAATAGTGCGACCCTGAAATTTCATCATATCAAAATTCTACTAATTTAGTTATTCTTAAATTTCAAAATATATTTTAATAAACAACATTAAAATAACTTGCTAAATTTTACCTGAGTGTCAATGCTGAATGTATCATTTAGAATATCATCTGTGAAAGCCATCGCCTCTACAACTGACGTAGGCTATGTAGCTACATCACAAGCACCCGGATAATCGTACGTGCAAACAACACCACAAGCGCCACAATGGTGGGGTGGAGCTCGGGGCCTACATGTCTCCTCCACACCAGGCTCTACTAGAGGACTCACACACTGTGAAATGGTCTGGGTGAGTGAGCCAATCGACTTCATCATGTCCTTCTCTACACTATCCTTAACAATGGAAGGAACAACGACATGCTCCACCATGGGTTTGCCCAAGGCTCTCAGTGCCAACTGTGGATTACATCATGCAACAGGTCTATCGTGTGTGGAGCCCCCACCTCTACCCTGAAAGTCTAAGATGTCAAAATAGTTTGGCATTTTATTGAGGACAAACTCGCAATAGAGTTTCCTCAAAAAGTATTGCGGCACCTCATGGTTATTGCATGGAGGTTGGTCAAATAACATCCACCACCGCTCCCAAAATTTGTTTCTAATTAAATCATGGTGGCACCAATGGATGGGGAGCCTCCTGCATGCATGGGACAAAGGTTCATTAGCTTTTGGGTCTTTAAATAGGGCACACAACTCAGCTTTGCTAATTTTTAGTTTTTTGACATCTGCATATGACAAACCATTAGCATAAAATTGCCTCATCTCATCTCTCTTAGTTGACCAAAAATTCATTTGCTCGCTCATTTTTCCTACATGAGTTAAAATTGACTTCAATGATTCAGCAATCCCTCTCCTATAAGGGTGGGTTTTGGCATGCTCGGTTAATCTTGCAATTAATTGTTGAATGTCTCTTTTATTTTTTTCAATTTGATTTTGAATATTTTCTTGTGTTCCTTGACGATGCCTATGAATTGATGGAGGGGTTTCGGGTTGTTCTTGTATAGGAGGCTCTTGATGAGGGGGTGATTGTGAATTCTCAATGTTTTGAGGTGGAGATTCATTCCCTGAGAATTAGAACAAAGTTTTATTATAAAAATCTATTTAAAGTTTCATTCCATATCAAATTTGAAATAAATAGAATAAAAATACACACCTCTTTGCAATCCTCGACCTCTCCGACTTGTTAACGACATTCTCATGGAAAATGGCAAGCTAAGGATGCAAATAATGGAGGAGATTTGGCGAGTGCGAGTTGCAGACTTGAAATCTTCCTTCTCAAGCCACGGATTGAAGACAAAATGAGGGTTCCAAACCCGACTTTTGCATTTTATTTCTAGAAATACATTTGGCGCACGCCAAATTTGGCGTGTGCCAAATATATTTTTAGACATTTGGTGTGCACCAAAGGCCTTATTTCGGGGTTTTTTTGATCGTTTTTTCAATTTGGCACCTAGATCGTGTCACAGATTGGTGCACTTACCCAGACGTTGGTCGGCTCTCTTGCATATATATTGATGCCAATCTCACCAACAATCACATAAAGTGCATCATGTCAATCACGGTGTCTAACTTAACCTATTCGAGCTATTGTATTTTCAAAAATTTACCAAAATTTACCTAAATTAGCCTATTACTCAAATGTGTCACACTATCATTCATATGTGTCATTTCCACAATTATGTTGTAGTTTTACAATTGCATCATTATGTCATTTATTTGTGTTGCACTATCACAATTGTGTCATTTTCCTCTACAATTATGTCACACTAGCATAGTTGCGGTGTAGTTTACAATTGTGAGTACCTTATACATGCATCACACATATGCGGTGCCAAAAAAAAATTGCATCACACTTTGTGATTGCAGTGCACAACACCATAGTTGCGGTGAACGTGATGATAGTTACGATGCAAAAAATGCACCACATCTATTTTCCCTTCTTTGAGCCCTAAAATCTACGCAAAAATGACCAAATCATGAAGCAAGGTCTAGATACATACCCCATCTGCCAAGTCCTCCTCATGTTTGTGTGATCGTACTCTGTATTCGGGTGAACCCACAAAAGTGGTTTACAATTCAAGTGAGGAAGGAAAACTTCCAAAAACCTCACCCATGCAAAAAAATTTCATTTTGAGGGTTTTGAGAAAACTCAATGTTTGAACGAACCCAAAAGGGGTTTGCTTGAACCAGGGTTCAAGTGAACCCCTTTTCATGTGGGAACCCATGTTTCCCATTGTGGAAAGGGGGTTCGAGCAAACCCCCCTTTTCCCACCTTCCCACCCTCTGACACAAAAAGACTCCAGATTTTCGCCCTTCGAAGCTCGGGTTGAGGATGAAAATGGAGGATACTTCACAGACCCATCTAGAATATGGTAGTCCTTGGAATGAGCTATCCAACGAATATAATTTTAATATGTTTTGGGTTTTTTATGTATGTGTTTTTTTAGATTTATTAAACATAGGTTTTCCACTAAAAATCAAGTTCTCTATTTTGCACATGTGGAAAAATAATTGATTATCAAAATAAAATTTAAAAAAATATGTTCGGACTGGGTATTGATGTCCTTGATCTATTAAAAAGAAAAAATTGAATTTTGATACATATAGAAAAAGTTATGTTGTATACGACCGCCTATGTCTGAATTATAATTGGTTTGACTTCAAAACTTGATTAAGGAAAAAATATTCAATAAAACACTATAAAACCAAATGAAAGTGCTAGATATCATAGTTACAAATCTAAATTTGAAAAAAATAGAATTTTATTTTTCATACAAAAAAAGTCATGTTGTATACGGTGAGTGTCACTCCTTAAAAATGCTGTTTTTTTTTAAAAACTAGTTTTTGAAGGAGATGGAAAAATAAGTGCAATTTGATTCCAAAAAAAAAGAAAAAAAATAATTTTTGAATCTATAAACAAAACATCACAAATCACTAGTTTTCATCATCTTCAAATTCCTCACGGTTTAGCCGCTATAGGAGCCCAAAAGTGAAGATTTAGTTAAAAAAATTTAGTTCGGTGTCTAGTTTGCCCAAAAATTGTAAACCAGTATTGTGGGATCACCCATTCCCAGTTTGCAATGATTGGTACATGCGACATTTTGATAATAGCTCCACAAAAAATCCTACAACAGAGCTCTTGAACTCCTAAAGAAAAGTGCACAAATGACCTATTTTCCCCCTAGGGTATATTTATAACCTAATTTGACCTAAGAGGGCCCTACCTTCATAACTGGCCATGTCAATTTTTACCTTTGAACTCAAATATCGAGCCCTAGATCAACTTGTCAAGTTTTGGAAAATGTAGATCAGGGAAATTTGAGGAAATAAAGCATGAATAACCATTTAACAACACAATATCTTAGGGTTCTTGGAAATAACTTAGGCATTGTATCTTATCTTTGTATGGAAATTTTAAATGTGCTTTATTAAAAGATTTCAAATGAACATTAGGATCACCCTTTCCATTGTATAATTCAAATATTGGTACAAAAAAATTGAGGTAAAACATATGTAACACATTTGAAACCAAGAGATTTATGATGCAAAGGATTATATGTGATGGATTCCTATTATTATCATTTACTTGATTGTTAATATTTTTCATGTCTTGCAATAGTGTATTCAAGATAAAAGTAGAGAGAAGAATGGTGTGAGAAGCATGCAAGACAATATAAGAGGTGTATTGAGGATATTTATGAGTGGAGGTAAGGTTGTAGCCATGGAAGTCCAGGGGCCATAATGTTAAAGCATAAAGTGGACATAGATGGAGGAGTGGTGGGATATATAATGGGTGCAATGAGTGGTGGTTATGGAAGTAGGGATGAAAGTAAGGAAAAAAGTGGTAGGAATGATGGATGAGGTGTACAAAATATTAGTGTATGAAGGAGAATAAGCTACAAATAATGTCATATGAGATGGAAGTATAATAGGATGAGTATAATGGGGAGGTAGTCCAAAGTGAGGAATAAAAGTAATGGTAATTATGGAAGATGGTGTGGCTATAAAGGGAGAAAGGATGGTAGAGGTGGGGGTAGTATAGGTAGAAGTCGCATTAGGAGAACAAAATGAGTGATATTCATCATGCAAGTGGTAAATATGGGGTTAGGATCAAAATAAGATGAGGGATGGGAGGATACACCATTATAATTGAATCTATTAAAGAGATAACTCCATGAATGATATCTATTCTAAATGGTGTGTTTACTAATTTAATTGGTACAAGATGGACACCAATGGGAGAGGAGATTGAGTACTCACTAATGTACCCACAAGTAGTTATCTAATAAGTGTAAGATCTTAATTAACTATGTGTGCATCACGATTAAAATATTCTTGGTTAACACTATGTTCAAAATCTCCATTAACATTATCATCATAAAATATATAATTTTCAATAGATTGAGCAACCATATTAGGGTTGAGATGAGCACTCCAAGTCATAAAGGAAGATTAAGGTCCTAAGTATCTTGAAGGACACAAACAAAATAATATGGATATTAAAGGAGAGAAAGATGACATAATGTGAATTGCTCTTATATTTGTAAAATTAAAAAAATAGTAAGAAATTATATCTATAAATGAAAATCTAGAAGCTTAGGAAAATCTAAGGGTGCACACAATAGGAAAAAGTAAGGCCACCCAATTAAACCTTAAACCCTAAATTAAGAGGAGGTTATAGATCACGAATAAGAAAGGGAAATAAAACCCTAAACATAGTTTAAAATAATATGTCATGCTAAAAAAATTAGATATGAAAACCCTACTTGAGAAGGTAAAACCCTAGGAGTGTTTAGTATAAGTCAAGTTCACTAAAAAATGCAAGGAAAATAGATGTTTTTCTTGAATAATCTAGGCTACTTAAATAAAACCAAACAATAATCACATAATTAAACTAGATAGTGGAGCTAGGATTTGGTAATTATATAATAAATGTATGAAAATTAAATGCAATGGATAGGGGTAGGTCTAGAATATACGTGAGAGAAGAATGATGTTGAATTGATTCATTGAAATCTCTAAATTTATATAATTAGACTAATGACTATCTTAGATCTTATGCAATCTAAAAATCTATATGGTTAAGATTCAAGTGTTGCAAGTTGAATCCTATGTAGAGTGGAATTGATCTAGGGCAGAAAATTGAACTATATCATGTGAGATTAGTCTATCTAGATGCACACCTAAAAACTTGTTTGCCTTCAACTTCTTGGCATGTGAATTTGTCAAAGTGGTTTCTAGGCACACTATTGGGGAGATTATCAACTCAATATATGAGTATGTTCTCTTAGGTCAAACCTCTTGGTAGGGTAGATTAACAACAATGAATGACATAAAACTTAACATTCACCACCATGTAGATAACAACCTATATATAAATGATGTGGATCTACTTTTTAATATTCCTTTAGAAAATTGAAGTATGCTCTAAATTGTTCTCCATCATTTTCTAGATATCTTCCTCATCAAAATAGGTGCATGCATTGAATTTCTTGAAATATAATGGCATAGAAAAATGTTGCACAAACATGTGTCAAGTCAACTCATAATGATTGGTAGGAAGGGGTAGGAAATTTAAAATTCCAATTGTACAATTTGAATTTTAGATTCATTCTCACATGTTATAAGATTAATCTAGATTAATTTTGAACATAATTTTAGATTCATTCTCACATGTTATAAGATTAATCTAGATTAATTTTGAACATCATAAAAATAATCATTTAACTAAAATAATAATTTAATTGAAACGTAAAATAAATATATAAAATTAATACAAATAAAAATACAATAGTAATAAATAAATAATGAATGTATGAAAATACATATAAACAAATGTAAATATAAATAGACTATGAACTAAACTAAATAAAAAATTATAGTCTATTACATATTAAACATTCTCAAACACAAAAGTAATTACAAATATATTTCATTTCAAAAGAGAGTGCAAAACACGTGAGCCAAATAGATCTAGAGAAGTTTCGTGCACATTTCTGGGATGAAAGGTAGTGTTCATGAACCTACAATTGTTTGGGTTAAATCATTCAACAGTTTACGCGTTTTGATCATGTCTACAATATCCTACTTTACACAACAAATCCATTTTGAGTGACTCTTATGGAATAATAATAATTAATTGGAGAGAGTCTGATGGGATCCAACAATGGATGGAAGGGATCTTTTTATAGTTCACGCGCTATTTAGTTTTTGATCTACAGATGATTTATGGTAATATTTTAACTGGACGATCTGTTTTTACATTGAACTTATGACCTCTCTTTGGAAAATATAAATTCTCCACCGTTAAACCAACTCAGAGTATAATTAACTATAACAAAATTATTTTTTACACAGTTCGTTCAGTTATCACAGTATACTCATATTTCTACTGAACTCTTTATGCCATTAAATCTTGTCCGAGGAGATAGCAGATCTGGTCGACCATCCACCCATTGCCATTGTCTTCTACTTCTTCCTCCCTTTGAGGAAGCAGGGAGCACCTGCACAGAGGACACGTCTGTTGTCGGTGATGAATCCAGTGATCCAGACAGTTTCTGTGAAATATGTGACAGCAATTACACAGCTCTCGAACTTCGTCGTCTTTCTCAAACGGGCTGAGGCAAACGGCACACGCAACATGCTCCTCCATTTCCCTCAATCTCTCTGCATAATCTCGGAATATGATCACAGGCAATATTTCTAATATTTTGTCAGTAAAAGCAGGGGAAATGGCAGAGGGGGAATCAGAGGACTCCTCCTCGACTAGCCAAAGCTTAGACAGAAGCCAACATATTGTATTACTTGCGTAAGGTAATGCACAGACCAATTTGAACAGAAATGATGGGATTAGAAGAGCGCAGTAGACTGCAGGAAATCCCATGGGCCGCCACACTTGTGGAAGATCCGTCAGAAGCAAGATAATCTGCACCGTAAGCCCAGTTGTTGCAGTTTCACTAAAATTTTGAACTCATACACTGCAACTTCTTAGATTATCAATGCTTTCGGACGCATGGTAGTGGAGTTTCAAAGCCGATTTTGAAGTACTTTATGGCGTTTAATGGCCGTTCTTAGTGGGATAGCCACTTGTCAAGCACATGACTGAATTTTGTGGGTTCCTTCAAGACTTCTTATCTATTTAACGCGTGGAAGAGGAGCGCTCCGTTGTAATTGGAGAAATATGGCACTACGTTAGCTCAGCTATGAGTATTATGCCATTTCCTGGTGTCACGATCTTTTGGTGTCCCAAAAAGTTTTCTTAATATATATGTTTTTGTACTTGTTACTACTTGTCCTTAGCCAATGCTATTGCAATCAGTATTGTTTAGTTATTAATAATTTTATTTATAAATAAATTACAAGATAAAGTGGAATCAGAATTAAATTTATATAGGCTATTTTAATTATGTAATTTTAAGGTTATAATATGCATGAAATTTAATTCTAATTCATTAATTATTATTTTAACATGCGGAGTGTCTGATTCTAATTGAAAAAAGATAGACTCCGTGTTAGCTTAGTCTTATGTTTTATGTCATTTCATATTGTCACGATTTTGTGAGCCCCAAAATGTTTGCTGATTCGTTTCTAAGTACTTGTCCTCAAGAATATATAGTAATCATTATTGTTTAACTAGTTATTAGTTCTTGTTAATGAAATTATAGTTTAGGGACTATCTTTAACATCTGATTAATTTTTTCAGCCGTAATCAATGATATTTCATTTTTTTTTTTTTATATGAAGTATAGTTTCAGTTTTTGTAATGTTTAAATAGTTTAAATTAAACCATTTATAGTAAAATTGTGTTAATAAACAAATTTCATGTCTTTTTATTGGACCTATTATTTAAGACATTATTGCCACTATCACTTAAGATAGAATGTGTTGGCAATGACTACTAAATGTCCGTTTAGATTATTTGTCGTTTTTTAGCCTACAATAAAAAATTGTAGCCTAGATTGTGTGTGTTTGAGGTGTTTCCACTTTTTGCATGCATGTTCACTAGGACAAACCGTTATATTTGTCCTTATCTAATTATACAAACATGTAGAAGCTGTTGTCAAGGTTGAACATAAGTTTAGGTATTCATGTGCTCATTAGCTCAAAAATATGAGCTAATGAGCTAATAAAATGACGAATAATTACTTTTTTCAGATATTATTATTTTTAAAAAATTTACATTTACATTTTGTAAAGGACAATTATGGTTATCTATTGCGTTAAAGACCTAGAATTCAAAACTTATTTTTTTGTTTGTTTATTTTAGAAACGATAAAAGCTTATTTTAGATATATTATTTTTAAAAATAAAATATGTTATATTAAAAATAATCTAACAACCTTCTATAATGTATGTTATAATATATACAATATACTATATAATATATATAAAATCTAATATATAATTTAATGTATTATATAATAAAACTATACCATTTTAATATTATATTTTAATTTTTAAAGATTTAGTATATTAGATTTATTAATTATATAATATTTTTTTCATATATTATGTTATTAGATTATTTTGTTAATATAAAATATACTATATATTACTACACTATTATAGCATGCTAATTATTATAAGATATTATAATATAAGCATGCACAATAGTAATGATAATCTATAGTAAGAAACACTTTTTAATGTTTTTTAAGAACAAAAAGAAGCAAGGAAATTAATAAAAATTTCAACAAAGAGAATTTTCTTTGTGAACTATAGCCACACATTAGGGTTTATCTATTGTTAGGTACTTTCTTTTCTCTCAATTGAATTTATTTGTTTCTTGTATTTAAACTTATATTTACGTTTCTTTTATATTGTCAATGGTGAACAATCTTAACAATGCTATCTAAAAGAAAAGATGTTCAATTTTGTGAGTTGCAATATCTTCTCAATATATTACAGTACATGGCTGAGTCTACAAGGAGTTAGAATTATTCATCCTATTGTCTCAAATCTCAAGGATAAAACAAAAACAAAAAACCCTACAATTTTCTATCTTTTATCTTTCAAATTTTCTATGCACTTCGATGAAAAACAAAGTAGTGGGATAAAAAATTACCTTACTCTTCATGCTAGAAGAGAACCAACTAATATGAGGAAACACCTTTCCAAAAAATGGTTACCAAAACTAAATACTGAGTAGCAAAGTCTCTCATTGAGGAGGTCATTTAGAAAATTCTTGCTTGATAATATGTTTAGATAAGAAAATTCAGGATACTTTCTAATGATGTTATTATGATCCTGATAATATGTTTAGATACACAAATATGAAGTCCCTTTCCATACTAAACATGGCGTGCCTTAACAAAAGCATATATGCTTACCCAATCTAGTATCACTCCTTTCTAGTTTGTTGCCTTGTCAAAATCCAACGATTTTTGACCTGTAACACATTCTAGTAATAGTATGCCAATCTCAAAAGATTGCCTTGTCAAAAGATATTCTGGAGCAGTGTGCCCTACAATACCCCTAATAAATATAGTCACATGTGAATCCCTGAGGTCTAGAAGCTTTGTTAGACCAAATTCACCTATAAAAAATTCAAAGTACTCATCTAGTAAGATGTGTGTTGCTTTTACATCTCAATGAATCATCTTGATCGTATCAAATTGTTCATAAAAATATAAGAGTCCCCTTATACCTCCTAGGGTTATCCTCTTTCTTGTAGCACAATCCAACACAAACCTTTCATGAATGTGATATATAAGTTTACAATATCCAAATCAATTTTTTGTACAACCAAATTATGCCTTGGTAATAATTTTTATATCAAAATCCAAAACTCTATTAAGAAAAAATAATAAAAAGAAATACAAAACATATGAACTATATTTTATGCTTGTTGGCCCCATTCTACTTAACCCTTAATATTTCATAACTCAAATAACAAGTCTATTTGAAAGAATCCAACCATTTAGAATTTGAATTCTATTACAAGTTTAGTATCCAACTAGATTTGGGATGACATGAGAAAAGGGCATCTTCAATAATTGATAGAATAAAATGCTTTAAAATTATTATTTTTTGGCCCCATTCTACTTTACCTTAATATTTCATAACTCAAATAATAAATCTCTTTGAAAGAATCCATTAATTTAGAATTTGAATTCTAGTACAAGTTTAGTATGTCTAATAATAAAAAACAATAGTCGTGTGGGCTAACTTTGTGACCAACATGTAGCAATTGACTGGAATATCTAGGACCTTCAATTTTTTTTGAAACGCAGAATGACCTCTTATATATCTATAACTAAGGTTTGGAGGTCTGACTCATCATGCAACTTGCCACATCAACACATCTACTGAGAAGTGTCCAAAATTTGACTTTCAAAAGATTTGACCGAAACTTAATCATGGTACCCCTAGTAGTTAAACAAAAAATATCATTTGTTGCTTGTAAAATATCATATTTTTATTTAAAATTGTAGGACATGAAAATATGCATATGGTTAGCAACATGGTACAAACAATATAATAGAAATTCTTATCCCTATGAGATAATAATTCATGATTCAAATGCAGCCAAACAACAAAATTAAATAAAGCATCTAAACCATGAAATAAACCTATCCCATAGTGGATTGGTGCAACTTAGTTGTGTAGGAAGTTTCCCTTTCCCAATCCTTGATAAGCTTAGCGAGATAGACAATGAGATGCTTGAACTCAAGTTGCCTATAGTGTAAATGCCTTCAAATGTGGCTGTTGTCTTGTTTGAAGGAGAGAAGCCTTCAACTTATAGTTGAACTTGAAGAGAGGAGAGGCCAAATTGATGAATGTGGGATCATTCATGGGCCAATGACAAGATGACACTTGTCAAGCTGTGAGAGGGTGAGGAATGTGCAAGTCTTGGCCAATGTGCCAATTTAAAATTTGAATTTGAATGACTTGACATGTTTTGGGGGGATGAAAGGTGCAATAAATGCCATGTTGACTTATGCAAATAGCATTTAAAACCTTGTTGGAAGGGACAAGTCCCTTTTGGGGGGAAGATTCAAATTGGAAGAATATTATTCCATTTTGAATGTAATTAGAGGAAATAATAAATCAAATAAATGATTTATTGGTGCAAGTGGGTGGGTTAGTTAAGAGTTTGGATTTGACTCTAGTTGAGTCAAAAGCTAGAGAATGATAATCATGATTAGAAGTTAATTAATGTAGATTAATTAACTTGGATGATATTAAGAGGTGACATTTGATAAATCAAATGAGAAGAACTTTAAGGATTTGATTAAATAAATTAATTTATTTAATGAACCTTAGGAAATTAATCAATAAATTGTCTTAATTGATTAATAGGAGAATTCGATGCACGATGTTAGTTTTACGTGTCTACATCAATGAAGGACTCTTTGAGGCTTTCCATTATTTTCTTATATGGAGTCAACTTGTCATCCTTTGTTTGGTATTCGTCATTGACTTGGTTGATGATAAGCTGTGAATCTCCATAGACCTTGAGTGCCATGATCTGCCACTATACAACAATTCTCAGCCCTATGGCAAGAGCCTCATATTTCATGATGTTGTTTGTGCAAGCAAAGGATAGCTTATATGATTTGGGTGTGCAATCTCCTTGTAGTTTAATGAAGAAGATTCCAGCTCCTAACCCATCTTGTGTGTAGGATCCATCAAATTACATTTTCCAGTGATCTGCTATGCTTATGTTAAATATGGACTCATCAGGGAATTCTGATACGAGTGGATTCTCTGAGTATATTGGTGCCTCTTCTAGCTGACATAAATTGCTTGTTCTTTAATGGCCTTTAGTTCCACATACTCAATGTCATGTTCTGTCAGGATCATAACCAATTTATTTGTTCACCCTATGAGCGTTGCTTTAAAAAGAAGATACTTGAGAGGGTTTATCTTGGCGATAATCTTTATTTGGTGTGCTATAATATAGTGTGAATTTTTGTGTTGTGAGCACGATTGCTAAGCAAGCCTTCTCAATGGATTTTTAATTCAGCTCATGTCCCACTATGGTTCTATTGATGTAGTAAATATCTCTCTCATTTCCATTTTCATCATGTTGTGCTAAGAGCATGCCAAGGGCTTCTATTGTTGCCGATATATATAGGATCAAGGGTTTGCCTAGAATTGGAACTAGCATAAGAACTGGCGGTATGAGAAAGTAATCCTTGATTTTGTTGAAATCTTGGTCACATTTCTCATCCCATTTATATTCTACCCCCTTGTGGAGTAGATGAGAATATGGGATAGCCTTATCTACTAATTGTGTTATGAATCGACGGATGGATTGGAGTCTTCCTTGTAAACCCCTTAATTATTTTAATATCTTTGGTGCCTCCATCTTGAGGATTTCTTTGACTTTGGCAGGGTCTATCTCAATTCCTCTCATGGACACAATGTACCCTAGTAGCTTGCATGATTGTACCTTGAAGACACACTTCTTTGGATTAAGCCTGGCCTTGTATTCTTCTAGCCTATCGAAAATGCACCCTAAAGTTGATATGTGATCTCGTCACTCTCTTGACTTGGCTAGTATGTCATCCACATAATCTTCCACAGTATTTTGAATCATATCATGGCAGATCAAATCCATAGCTCTTTGATAGGTAGATCATGCGTTCTTCAACCCGAATGGCATCATATTCCAGTAATATTATCCCCATGGACAAGTGAAATTCATTTTGTGTTGGTCATCCTTAGCTATCATGATCTAATTGTATCCTGAGAATATGTCTATTAGCAATAGCATTTCATGTCCTTCCATCATATCCACAATCATATCTATGTTTGGGAGAGGGAAATCATCCTTGGGACATGCTTTTTTTAGATCCTGGAAGTCAGTGCAGATGTGAATGCCCCAGTGGGATTTGAAATAGGTACAAGATTTGAAACCCACTTTGGTTAATCAATTGGTCATATGAAGCCGACATCAAAGAGCTTTTGTAATTCCAAATTGACCAATAATGCCATTTGAGGATGCATCTTTCTCAGCTTTTATCTCACTCGCTTTGCCTCTGGATATACCGCTAGATGGTGCACCGCAACTTTTGGGTCAAGACCAAGCATTTCGGCGTAAGTCCATGCAAATTTTACCTTCCTTTCCCTTACAAATACAACTAGAAGTTCTTGTTCTTCTATTAAAAGAGATTTTGTATAGAAGGTTATATGTGGTGTTTCTTCTATCCCCAAGGTGATCGGATTGCACTTCTCTGCTAAGACCGTTGACTTCTCTTGATGAATAGCACTAAGAGGAAGATTGAATCCCCCATCCTCTGGCACCTTAGAGAGGTTTTCACCATTAGATGTGTCCTTTGTTTTTACTATTTTTTGGTCTGAAAATGCCACAATGTAGTGTCACTTAAATACCTAGAGATTATTCTCAAATTTTCACTTTTGTGACTGAGGGATTCAATCTTTTCCCCATAATAAGCATGTGTGTCCAGTTCAATGTCGAATCTAGCTTTGTCACTAACTCATTTGATTGCAAAATATGATGAAAATTTCTAACGAAAGATGTATAATTAGATGTATCATTGGGTACCTGTGATATCTAATGTGAAATTTTCATTTTTTAAAAAAAATTATGCCCAATGTTCGTGAAAATTTTGATGATCCTTATTTTTCATCAATATTTCGACAAACACCATACTTTCGTTGGAGTTCTAATGAATTTTTTTTTAATAAAAGTGAGCTCGACAATTTATCTATACTTGTGACAGTGTTTTGCTATACTTGCAAATTTTCTCTACTTGAGACAATTTGTGGAGAACTAAGGATGATTTTCTTGGAAAAAAACATAAAAAATTCAAGAAGATATCGCCAAGTTGAGGGTAGTCATTGTATTTTTCCATAATTCATTTGTGAAGTCATATTTTTCCTAGGTTTGAAAATCATATTTTAAAGCAACATCTCATCAGATTTCATTTTTAGACTTGCGCATTTTCAGAATTCCATTTCCAGATTTTGTTGTGCAAGTTCAATATTCTGATTTTAGGAGTCTAATGATTGAAAGGAGTCTAACGATTGGAAATCATAGTAAAATCATAATTTAATAAGTTCCATAATTAGCATTTTATGGTGTTTTTGGGGGTCATTAACTTCAAGCTATCTTCTCTTTTGCAGGGGTGGTTGCATGTCGAATTGTTTTGGTGCAAAATATCAAAATTATTAGATTTTGTTACCTGTCTATGATTAAAAATTATCGGAGTGTGAGTTTGATATTTTTTGAAGATCTAAATATTCAAGCTTGGTAAAGAAAAATCATGTCAGATAATATTAGTCCAAAACAAAATGAAGAGACACTTGCTAGATTGTGCGCTAGATTGAAAAGAAAGGGTGATGGGAAATGTTATTGTCCTTGCAATAATTGCAAGGGCTTAAAGACGAGAAGAATTTTAATCACAACAACTGAGAAACATTGTAGGCAGCATGGTCACATTGAAGGGGGGCATGATTATCATCCATTGGTAAGTTTTTCATTATATGTCTTTATATTGATTGAATTTGTAAATGTTTATATCATTTTAACAATTTTTATATATAAAAAAAATCACTTGATCGTGATCATGGTTTATTTGTGTCGATCATTATTATAAATGTGGGGCACCCTAGGGCACATGATATGGATTATCACGGCCCAGAGAATGTGGTTTTGCAAGCAAAGGAACATGGAGTTGTGAATATCGAAGATGAAGTTAGTGATCCTATGGAAGAAGATGATCATGCACTAGAAAACATAGTTGAAGATGATGGTACAAATACAATTATCCATGACACATTTAGTGGTACAGTTAATCATGATGATTGAGATGAATTTGATGATGTTCATAATTTACCTGTACTTGAGAAGGCATACGAGCCCCTTTATGAAGGCTCCCAAACAACTCTTCTCTCAGTTGTATTTTTGTTGGTGAACTTGAAGGTTATGAATGGTTTATCCAACATACAAATCTCACGGATGTTAAGGTATGTCATATATGTCATATTTTTTCATCTATTTTAATTGTTATTAGTTCATCACTAGTAAATAAAGGATGAAATATGTACCATTAATATTCTTTATATTAACAAATTATTTTTTGTTGTAGATTGATAGGTGAATTTTTGTTACCACCATCAAATATTTTACCTCAATCATACCGATATTTATCTGCCATTATGAAATATCTATTGGAATGGAGTATCAAGCAATAGATGCATGTCCCAATGATCATATTATATATCATAAACAACATGAATTTTCAATAGAATACTCAAAATGTCATATCAGTAGATATTGAATAGATCAACTAAAAAAAAAGGTGCCTCACAAGGTTCTTCATTATATTCCCATTATTCCACGTATGCAACGATTATTTAGGTGTGAAAGCTTAGCGCAATTTATGGATTGCCATGCACGGAATAGAAGTGGAGATGAAATTCTTTGAATTCTTGTGGATGGTTCTGCATTTAGGGACATGGAGGAAAAATTTCCACACTTGAAAGAAGAGCCTTGTAATCTCAGAATTTCATTGGCAGCAGACGGTGTCAATCCATTTGGAGATATGAGATCTATTTACTCGGTGTAGCCTGCTTTTGTTATCAACAATAACATTCCTCCATGGATGTCAATAAAGAGGAAGCACATAATTCTGGCAATGATTTTTCCAAGTATTTGTTTACATCAATTTTATTTAACGTAGTAGCATCTCATTTGTCTTATTTGTTGCATAATGACATATATTTTTCATTTAATAGTCATGTACATTAATTTATATATATTTCAGTAAAATGGTTATAATAATTATGTAATATTTATGTTTATTCAACTAGGTAAGTACCAAGTTAAAGATATGAATGTATATATCGAGCCTCTTATCGACTAGTTACTAAAGTTATGGAATGGTGTCACTATGTATGACATCTCTAGACCAATAGGATAAAGACAATTTCAATTCCATGCAATACTTGTATGGACAATTCATGATGCCCCAGGGCTAACACATTTTTTTGGTATGTTATAACGTTCGACTGGACTTTAACGATATTTAGTTTTATGAAGTAGATATCATGCATGTTTTTTAAATAATCTATTCATTATATATAATTATAAAAATTGACATATTTAATCTAATTATATATGATCTTGTAGGTCTTCAAACAAAGGGAAAATTTGCATGTCCAATTTGTGGTCCAAAGATGAAATATTGTTGTTCAACAAGTTTAGGAAAGTAGGTGTTTGATGAGTGTAGGCACTTCCTCCACAGAAATCATAAGTATCAAACTATTGAACAAATATCTTTTCAATGGGAAAGAAGAGACTACATCAAAACCACGAAGAATGACACCTTGCCTATGGAAGTTGGAATATAATAGAATTAATCGTCAAAGTTATACATCGGATCAATATGTTTATCTATCATATATGATATGTTTGGAATTTATATTTTTATATTTTTTTTTGTTTACTCATGTTGTAATTGACAATGATTGTCATTGTTAATTTTTTTAACTTATATGCTTCATGAAGGTCGTCAAGGCATTAATGGTCGGCTTCCACAGGGATTGAAAATTTATCCCAGATAATTTAGTAGGTTGCCCTACTATGAGTAGCTAAAATTTTTGCATTTGTTTTATACAATGCATATCAAAAATAATATAACAGAAACATTATGGAAAATATTGGATGGAAGGCATGACAAAGAAAAAATTATCAAAATTTGTAGTGCCACTCAGGAAGCCAATCATGCACTGAAAAATGTCATTCAATTAAATAGCAATGGAGACCAAATTAATAGAAGCACCCTTCCTTGGTTATTAATGGAGCAACAAAGCAATGCTATAAAAGAAGTCATACGAAAAAAATCTTTCCCACGGGATTTCTGCGAACATAAACAATATCATAACAAAGAAAGGTGAATTTGGGTCAGGGATGAAAACGCATGATTTTAATACCTTCATTAAGGTAATTATTTTGGTATATATATATATATATATATGTATATTTCATGTACTTTTCAGTGTATTATTTTTACTACTTTTGGAAAAATAATGAAAAGATCATTTTATAATTGTTGCAGTATGTTCTACCTCTATCTCTCCCAGACAACTTCGACAACAATTTCAAGCAGGTTATATATGATCTTGGAAAATACATGAGATAAGTAGTGATATTTGTTCAATTCATTGTATGGATCTTATATTTTCCATTTATTTTACTTGTTATGTAATATATTGTATATTTTTGTTAAATCTAGTTAATATATTTGCGCCTTGAATCACTTATAGATGGTTGTCATCTAAAGAAATCCATAAAGAAGATATAAATTATTGGAAGAGAAAAATTCCTCGTCTAATGTGTGAAATGCAAAAGTGTCTACCTTCGACATTTTTCAATGCACAAGAACACTACCTCAAACACCAAGTTGAGGAGATTGAATTGTGTGGACCTGTACATACAAGGTCAATGTGGATGGTTGAGAGGCACTTGAAATTTTTGAAGGCTTTGGTTAGACAAAGAGCACATCCTGAGGGTTTTATGGTGGAGGGATATATGGTATACTAGACCATGGTGTACATTACTAGATATCTTCTTAAGTTTGCAACAAAGATCCATGTAGATCTCATTTGGGATCCCAACTCCATTAACAAATTTGAAGGGGAGTACCTGATGGGGAAAGGTAGATTGAGGAAAGTGAGGTAATTATAAGATGGTCATGGAGATTAATTAGAATACATTATACATTCGGTTTTTATGTATATTGTACTTATTTAATTATTAATCTTTAATATACATTAATTATAAAGTAAGGTCGTATACCGTGGTAATTAACTAATTATACATCATTTGTGAATTTCAATTTTTTTTATATAGTTGGTCGAGAGTGGGATGCACTACATTTGTGCATCACAAATAATCTTTGATTGGATGACGGTATGGATTGAATGATGTCTAATATCTGGTCACACATTAACATGGGAAGGTGTGGCTTCATTGGTTAAAGAAGCTCATCATCATGGAGATTCCAATGTTACACCAAGGGAAATTGATTTAGCATATGGTTTAAGAGATAAATAGGTACGTATAAATATATTAATCACCCATAATATTTAATTATTTTCAATTATATTGATCTATATATATGTTAAGTTTTTTTTTCATTGCATACATTCGGCCAAGAATAAATATGTTTATCAACTGACGATGCAATAATTTTTACATGTTTGACACATTGCAGGTGAAACACCACAAGGCTATGGGGTAAGTGCACAAATATGGTTCCCAAAAAGGGGACTTAAGTGGACAGCTTTTTTCTAAAATCAGGAAATACTGACCTTGGACATGAAATATAGGATACTTACACTCAAAATTTTAAGATGGAACAAAAATAAGGATTCAATTGCTCCGAGTCTACTTTCTAAAATACTAATTTATTTTGAAAATGGTTGATATTAAGGGTTTCAAATGAGGGACATACACAAATTGGTGTTGTTTTTGTCAGAAAAACATAACATAGCAACTCTTGTACGACCCTCATACAGTGAACTTTTTTTTAGTATTTTTATAATCGCAATGGTTAGAAGTTAGCTAACAGTATGTAGTTGATGCACAATTTTTCTAATAATGTTTTAAGGAATATTTGATTTTTTACTAATTTGCGAAGTGGACATTTCTTGAAAAATAGAATTTTGGCCGTGCTACCCCTACAAATTTTGGAAACTAATTGATTTAAAAAAAAAAAAAAAAATTAAATTTTTAGAATGGAGTCTAGTTTCTAAAAATGTAATTTATTTGAAAGATCAATGAATAGTTAATTTATAACAAAAAAAATACCAAAAATTGCTTTTTGGCAAAAAAAAAGACATACAAATAAAATAAATTATGGATGAAAGGCTTAACATTTTTAGAAAGTGAAAAAAATTAAATCGTTGGATAGCTAAAGGAGAACCCAACATTACCCATGTGTTCGATTTTTTTGATATTGAACCACATGCAATCCTGATGGTGAGCACGAACTCAATTATGAGAAATATGGTAGATTTTTTAAATGTCGTTGGGAATGCCCTCCAAGCCTTTGGGTTGGTATTCCAAGGAAAATACCAAGCCTAAGGCTCAGGAATTCCCAAAGCAAGATATAACACAAGCGTGTTATAATGCGCTTGCATTATATCTCACTTTTCACATGGTTTTTGCTTCTACGCCAAACATGTCAACTAATACATAACACGAGCGCATTATAATGCGCTCGTGTTATGTCTTCCTTTATATTAAATGTTAATATATTGAATGTATGTTGATATATTTATATGTTTGTATGTACATGAATGCTTGTATGTCATGTATGTATGTATCAATGCATATATATTATATGTATGCCTCTATGTATGTTAGATTGTATCTACACATGTATGTATGTATGTATGCTTGTATGGATGTAAGATTATATGTACATTTGTATTATGCTTGTATGTATCCATTTATGTATGTTTTTAGACGAAGGGAGAATTTAGAGAGAGAGAGGGAGAGAGAGAGAGAGAGGGGGGGGGGGAGAGAGAGGAGAGGGAGAGATAGAGGGGGAGAGAGAGAGAGAGATGGAGAGAGAGAGTTATGTGGTAGGGTTCCAAAGGGAGAGACTTGAGAGTGTGAGGGGGTTGAGAGGGAGAGAGAAAAAGAGAGAGTTACCCAGGTAGGTTTTCAGAGGGAGAGACCTGGGAGAGAGAGGGGGTAGGAGGGAGAGAGAGAGGTAGTGGGAGGAGAGAGTGGGATAGAGTGGGAGGGACATAAAGAGAGATGTATAGAGGGAGCGAGAGAGGGTGGTAGGGATTGATTGAACGAGAGGTACATAGAAAGAGGGAGAGATAGAGACAATTAGAGAGGGTAGGAGGGAGGGAAGGAGGGAGAGGTGAGATGTATAGATAGCAAGAAATTGATAGAGGTTGAGGGTATAGGTTTGAGGGATTAAGGTGGAGGACCTATAGGGTTGATGGTTTATAGGGTAGAAGGTTTAAGGGTTTTGGGTTGAAGGCTTTGGGGTTAAGGGTTTAGGGTTAAGGGTTTACTTGGTTGAGAGTAGAGGGTTTAGGGTATATGGTTAATGGATTAGGTTCAGGGTCCAATGTAAGGGGTAGAGGGTATAGGGGTAAAGGGTTTAGGGTCTAAGGATTGAGCGTTGAGGGATTAAGGGTTGAGGATTGAGAATTGAGGGTTGAGGGTTTAATGTATAGGGTAAAGGGTAAAGGGTAGAGGGTTTAAGGGTTGAGGGTTGAAGATTGAAGGCTTAAGGTATAGGATTGAGGGTTGAGCATTGAGGGTCCAATAAATAGGGTAGAGGTTATAGGGGTTGAGAGATTAAGGGTTGACGATTTAGGGATTAGGGTAGAGAGTTTTCTTGGATTTCACGGTATAAGGGTTGAGGAATTAGGGTTGAGGGATTAGGGTTTAGGGTGGAGAGCATTGGGTTGAGGGTTGAGGGATTAAGATAGTATAGGGGTTGAGGGATTAGGGTTTAAAGGTTGAGGGTTTAGGGTTGAGGGATTAAGAGGGTATAGGGGTAGAGGGATTAGGGTTGAAGGGTTTAGGGTTGAGCATTGAGGGTTGAGGGATTAATAGGGTATAGGGGTAGAGGGATTAGGATTGAAGGGTTGAGGGTTGAGGGTTGAAGGATTAAGAGGGTATAGGGGTTCAGGGATTAGGTTTTAAGGGTTGAGGTTTGAGAGTTGAGGGATTAAGAGGGTATAGGGGTTGAGGTATTAGGGTTTAAGGGTTGAGGGTTGAGGGTTAAAGGATTAAGAGGGTATAGGGGTAGAGGGATTAGGGTTGAAGGGTTGAGTTTTGAGTGTTGAGGGATTAAGAGGGTATAGGGATTTAGGTATTAGGGTTTAAGGGTTGAGGGATTAAGAGGGTATATGGGTTGAGGGATTAGGGTTTGAGGGTTGAGGGTTCAATAATTAAGAGGGTATAGGGGTAGATGGATTAGGGCTGAAGGGTTGAGGGTTGAGGGATCAATAGGGTATAGGTAGGGTTGAAGGGTTGAGGGTTGAGGGTTGAGGGATTAAGAGGGTGTAGGGGTTCATGGATTAGTGTTGAAGGGTTGAGGGTTGAGGGTTGAGGGTTGAGGAATTAAGAGGGTATAGGGGTTGAGGGATTAGGGTTTAAGGGTTGAGGGTTGAGGGTTGAGGTTTGAGGGATTAAGAGGGTATAGGGGTTGGGGGATTAGGGTTTAAGGGTTCAGGATTGAGGGATTAAGAGGGTATAGGGGTAGAGGGATTAGGTTTGAAGGGTTGAGGGTTAAGGGTTGAGGGATTAAGAGGGTATAGGGGTTCAAGGATTAGGGTTGAAGGTTTAAGGGTTGAGGGTTGAGGGTTGAGGGATTAAGAGGGTATAGGGGTTGAGGGATTAGGGTTTTAAGGGTTGAGGGTTGAGGGTTGAGGGTTGAGGGATTGAGAGGGTTTTTGGTTTTGAGGGATTAGGGTTTAAGGGTTGAGGGTTGAGGGATTAAGAGGGTATAGGGGTAGAGGGATTAGGGTTGAAGGGTTGAGGGTTGAGGGATTAATAGGATATAGGGGTAGATGGATTAGGGTTGAATGGTTGAGGGTTGAGCATTGAGGGATTAAGAGGGTATAGGGGTTCAGGGATTAGGGTTTAAGGTTTGAGGGTTGAGGGTTGAGGGATTAAGAGGGTATAGGGGTTGAGGGATTAGGGTTGAAGGATTAAGAGGGTATAGGGGTTGAGGAATTAGGGATTTAGGGTTGAGGGTTGAGGGATTAAGAGGGTATAGGGGTAGAGGGATTATAGTTGAAGGGTTGAGCATTGACCATTGAGGGTTGAGGTATTAATAGGGTATAGGGGTAGTGGGCTTAGGGTTGAAGGGTTGAGGGTTGAGTGTTGAGGGTTGAGGGATTAATAGGGTATAGGGGGAGAGTGGGAGAGTGGGATAAAGAGAGAGTGGGAGAGAGTGGGAGATAGAGAGGGAGAGAGTGGGAGAGTGGGAGAAAGAGATAG
>CM021107.1:105341545-105387961 GCA_007115665.2 Sequoiadendron giganteum | reverse complement strand
GCCCACTCTCCCCTTCTTCCACTCTATCCCACTCTCTCCCTCCCACTCTCTCAAACACTCTCTTTCTCCCACTCTCCCCTTCTCCCACTCTCCCACTCTCTCCCTCCCTCTCTTTCTCCCACTATATTTTCTCCCCCTTTCCATCTCCCTCCCTCTCTCCCTCTTTCTCTCCCACTCCCTCTCCTTCCCTCTCTCCATATTTATCTCCCACTCTCTCTTTCTCCCCCTCTCCCTCTCCATCCCTCTCTCCCTCACACACACACACTCACCTCTATCTCCTCTACTATAAAGGTGCAGGGGACAAATATAGAATTAGGATCGAGGGTATAGACAAAGAGGGAGAAACTAAATATATTAAGAAAACCATATTTAACATAACGTGCTCATGTTATAATGCGAGCACGTGTTGTACTCCACCACAAATGGTAAAAAATTATATATACCCATGATTTCAAGGCTCCCAGTCTGCATATTCCCCTGGTTGTGTGCATGCTTTGACAAAAAAGTTTCTTTTTGATGATGTTATGAAGTGTGCAAGCATGTTTTTCAAATTCCATCACCTTTTCCATGATCTTTCTACCACCTTTGCATGAAATAGAATATTTTCCATGTTGAAATACATATAGTATCAATTGAAGTTTGGAGGGGAACAAGATTTTGAACAAGTCAAATTTTTGTGGAGTTTGAAGAAAGAAGAAGCTCTCAGCTAAGGCTACATAATTGGGTTGAACTCCTCCATTTGAAAGTATGGTTTTTTAGGTATGTGAAGTCTTTACACATTTTATTTCATTCTATTATGGCTTTCTTTCATTTTTGTTTGTCATTATAATTTATAACCTTACGTTGTCATTGTAACTATATTTCCCTTCACAACACATTTGATTCATATACTCAAATTAGCATTAAGAGTTACCAATTCCTTAAGGACCTTCAAAACACCTTGAAAATCTTGAAAATAACTAATTACAATTAACTAGATTCCTCAAAACATCAACCAATGATTATGTCATTCACAACTTGTCTTAAATCTTCCATAATGGCACCATTGTTTACAAAGACAAACTATAATTCTTAAGGCACAACCAAACCATTATTTGCTTAAGAAATCTTTGTTTGAGTTAGTACAAAAAAAATGAAACCTTTCAGAAGTCTTCCCTTACACACAAAGTTCCTTTGTTCACTGTCCACATTACTAGTAGCCAAGCATCTGCAAACTGTCACATGTATCTCCCAAACCATGCACACACTTCAGACTGTGATACTCATTTTTGATGCAGAGTTAGAGGACCCAAAACCATTCAAGATGTCAAGTTTCCTTCAAGAGGCATCTAAAAATATTAAAAATGCTTAATGGACCAATCCCAACACCCCTCCAAGTTGGACAACAAACAGAAACACTATTTCCCACTTTTCACCCTTGGAATCTAGTATTAGTGCAAAACCAATTTTGGGCCCTTAACTCCAAAACACCAGGAAAATAAAAGAATTATTCTAGCACCCATTTCAAAGTCGCAAGACATACCTTAACCCATCACATGACTCCTTTGGGACAACTTTAAGAAAATTGATCTTTTCACTGTTTTAGTCCTCCAAGTATGCCAATTTTACAAAGGAACAACCCTTAGATCCTCACACCATACTTCCAAACCCAAAAAAATTCTTTAATTAGGTCTCAAAACAAAATATTTTCTAGGTCTTAGGACCTTACCCGCTCAACTAAACTTCCAATACAAAAACCCCCATTTTTCAATGCAAAGATGGAGGGTTTATAAAAACTCTTATACCCGGGCCTTCCAAGACCATTTCAAAGAATCAAAAATCTTAAAAATACCCTACACAAGATCAAAAGTTCCTTACATAGACCAGTCCTTCAACACTTTTCAAAATCACTCCTTGGTTCCTCAAATTCTCATGGAAAAGTGCTTCTTTCAGCCTAAGAATCCCATCCTATTGTCATTAGTTTCATTCCAAGGAATGTTAAACAATAAAATACCCTACTCTAAAAATTTACATGCCATCCCACTAAGAAAAAAGTCATAAAAGTAGGTGGGATGGTCATTTCATAATTAAATCCTACTCAAACCCTTGACTGGCTTGAAATGAGCAGCTTCAAAAAATTGTCAATTTCTCCCTTCAAACGTATTGTTAAGCCCTTAGAACTGATGCATTAGAGAGTTAAGACATGTGCCTACAATATTCTATTAGTTTTGCATCAAGGGGAGGTTGTACAGATCCATACAACTGCATGAATGTGCAAAAAAACTAGTGAATTTCTAGAAAACAACATCTTTTTAATCACAAAAATGGATTCCAAAATGAACAATACTCCTCCCTTCAAGAAAATGGAGGTTGTTTAAACCTTTTAAAATGAAAACCAACTCCCCCCAACACCTATAACTAACAAACAACCACCTTTGAAATCATATAAATTTTTTGTCTATGTTTCCGTAGTTTGTACACATTTGTCTATGGTAGGTTAACTTTTGTACACGATGATTGTAAGTATTATTTAAATGAATCCTTCAATGAAATATATTTTTCAATTAACTTGAATGGATAAATTTTTTAGGAACTAATATTTGTCTCCTTACCATGGTATAGATAAAATTATCTTCCATGTTGAAGAAAAAGACAAAGAGGAAACTAACAGACGAAGAGAGTGAAACCTTCAAAGAAAATGAGAGAGTTCGGGTGGTAGAATATCTTGAAAAGAAGAAATTGGAAATGATTGATTAAAAAAATCCGATTGTAGAGGAATCTCAACCATCAAAAAGAGAATGGGAATTGGCAGCACAACAGGAATGAATGTGAAAGCATCATCGTAAGACAGATTTAGATACTATAGTTGGAGACACACCCTCAACGACAATTAAATATGAAGCGACACCATTAAGCACAAGCGAATATGGAGGGACACCATCGAGCACAAGTCAATATGGATGCAGACCATCTACTGCAAGTGAATATGGAGGGACACCATGTATTGCAAGTGAATATTGTCGGACACCATCCAACACATCTCAAGTTGAGAGTACATCATCACTTGGAATTGATGAAGAAGGTATGCCATCATCCCCATGTGAACCTCAAGGTATGTCTTCTTCTCCACCCTCGTTCGAAGGTACACAATCTAGCCCACCTCAATTAAATATTGATGAAATTCCTAATGTTGAGATGTATGTACCTAGGAGAACACCACCTAGAATTTTGCGTAGAAAGCCAAAGTATTTGATTAATATTGATGATGAGATTTTTCAGTACATGGAAGGTAAGATTTCAACATGCACTTGTAGAAGATATTCTGATAATATTTGGGAATGATTCTTTGAAAGGCTAAATGAGACTGCAAGATGTCAAATATTTGTTGAAATGGTGCAGGGTGTAAAGTATAGGAACATCATGAAGACTCTTGGGTTGAGAACATCAAATGCATCGAGTGAAGACACTATTGTGAATAATCTAATGGATGCTTATGAGAGTGTGGGTAAGACCTCACACTCAAAGGATAGTAATGTCACCCGACGTGTCATTACATCAACTTTGGTAAGCTATCAAACAAAGAGAGCTCGTCTAATTAAAAATACTAGTGAACAAACAAGAATTAGTAGAAAAAATTTACCAAGAGCCATTAAAAGGTAGCAAAGAATTGAGGGCAATGATTCAAATGAATTATGGCCATTGTCGGGGAGACTGTCATGAAAAGATAAAGAAGTTATCGAAGCCTTGACAACACTAATTGAAGAGTATTGGAAGAATAACACAAGGCCATCTCTAAATCAAAGGAATGTGGTAAGAAGGAGAATCGGTAGTCGAAATCGTGAGCCACATCCAAAGCATTTTTTGGATATGACTCAAACCCAATTTTTTCAAAAATTTGAAAATAATTATCCTCAAATTAGTATTTCTCAAAGATTTTTTGAAATGCTTAAACCTTTTTATGTCAAGATAAATCACACATGCACTACTTGTTGTTGTAGACTACATATTGAATTTTCTAACCATTATGGTGTTTATCGTTCTATATGTTTAGATTTTCATACTAACGATGTTTTGCAGGATTGTGGCATACAAGCCCCACCAAAATCTTCAAGAGAGTTCTTATCAAAAAAATTATGTGAAATAGAGGATGGCCAGATATTCTATAGGACAACATGCTTGGATGGTCCATGCAAGCATTGTGGTGGCTTCTAGCGTATGCCAGTATGTCAACATATGGAAAGCATAGATGAGGTGGGACAAAAACTAGTAGAGTTCAAGAAGTATAAAACAGTGGCATATGCTACAAAATATGGGTCTCAAGGAAAACGGTGTTAGTTTTTTATTGTGAAGATTCCAGTGTACCAATTTATGACCACATTTCATGACAATATATTATCTGAGTATGCAATGCATACCCATAAAGCCTGATGGTTGGACACATAATTCAAGTTATGCAAGGACACCTTTCTAGTTGGAAGCATAGTATTTATGGTTGACTTTGCAGAGAACTACACTCTACAGCCACAACATGAGGTGCAATCACAGTATTAAAACTCCACACAAGTTTTGATATTTGTGCACATAGCATTGATTCATGCATTTGATAATATAGATGAGAAAAGGAAGGTATTCAGGGAGTACCACTTTTACATTAGTGATGATTGCACACACTCTCCAGAGTTTGTGCAAGGTTGCTTCCAGATGTTCAACAGTGGTTTGGCTTAGAGGGGCATAGAATACAATTGACATATATATGGTATAATAACTATGCAGCACAGTTCAAGAACTCGCGCATGTTCTACTAGTTGTGCAGGATGCATGTCATTATAGGTGTTCAACATATGTGGAACATTTGTGAGGCCAGACATGGAAAGGGGGAGCATGATGGTGCAGGATCATGCCTGAAAAGAGAATTAGCATGAGAAGAGTTAAAGTATTAAGATAGTGCAAAGTTGACATATGAAAAATTAATTGTCAAGTGGTGTAATGCTTTGATGGGTCCAGGTAATGAAGGTACATCTTCATTTCATAGATTTTTTTGGTTGATGGATGATAATAACATTGCACCATATGAAGACTCTTGTACATTAATAGGATCGAGTGAGGTACACTCTTTCCTTAGCTCAAATGCAGTTTCATGGAGTATCGATACACAAAAGATGGCATGCTTTTATTCTTCATTTACAATGCAAGCCTGGAATGATTGTGAGTCAGGGGAGTGGGTTGACAAATGGTTCACAAGTAATCTTAGCCCACATCACACGTATCACCCTCCGATGGCATTGGAATTGATATAGATGGAAGCATTGGTCGACTTTGACCATGTATCAGATCTAGTTCAACTAGGTGATATATCTACTTTCTTAGTTGTTGAAATTCCATATCGTTATCTTACTTTGTACCATATTCGTAATGTTGACAAATTTCAAGAGATTTTTTGCACATATCAATGCAGGGCATGTTTATGCAGTTATTGTAGATGAAGACAATGAAGAGGGAATAGACTACTACTTGTGTCTTTGTGTTGAGGCCAAAAATAAATTGGAGGCCCCAGTTATAGATGGAGAAAACATCAAATACCCTATAGGATCAGTTATGGTTACTGGAACATGGCTTAGAACGTACCCACATTCAAGTGTTAAACATTGGCTATTTCAGGACTTTGACATGCATCGTAAGATTCTTCATTACTCGAACCTTGTCATGGCATCCAATGTTCATTTGACCAAATATGGGGGTAGACCTTTGAACAAGACCTTGTGGAAGGTCCGTGAGTTTGACCATGAGGCTATACTTGACACAATAAAGAGTAGAGCAAATCCGGATGCTTTGTTGGATTAATTTGTAAGTATATGCACATTGGTTCCTATTAATTTATACTTGTATGCACATTAATTTGTTTGATTCCAATGCTATCATCTTATTTTATAGTGATTGGTGTCCCCTTACAAAAAATGCAGATATATGATCCATCCAAGAGAATGTTAGCCAAAAAAAAAATGCAACATCCTTATTTTGATGATCTTGACAAATCTCAATCAAATTTTAAGCCATTAGAAAAGTGTGTGCAAATCTTGGTGAGGGAATTTCAAGCTATTCATTTGAAGTTAACCTTATCATGAGCATCTATGATGTAGACATTGTAAGAGCATTTGAAGTTTCAACTTACTCTATTCATGAGAGGTGTTGTGTGCAATAGGTATGTTGGAATTCCTAGTGAAGATATATGACTAGGAGTGACTAAGTTGTGAAACCTGCATGCCTATCTGTAAGTGCCTTCCATCTATTTTATTTCATTTTTATTTTCAATGCTTTTTCTTTTTCTCTTTTACTTTGCGTATTTGTAAGTAAACTACTAAAAATTGATTGATCTCTCGTTGCAAAAAATGTTGATTTAAGAGCCATCAAAGAGAATCTCGGCCAAAAAATCAATGCAACATCCTTATTTTGATGATCTTGACAAATCTTAATTTTTATTTCAAGCCATTATAAAAGAGTGTGTGAAGCTTAGCAAGGGAATGTCAAGTTACTCAATTGGAATTAACCTCATAATGAGCACCTATGATGTAGAAATTCAAAGAGAATCTCAAATATATGAGTGACATTGTAAAATATCTATGAGGATGAAGTGCCTGAGGCATTGTAATAGGATTTACTTACATAATGACAAACTCTCATATCCGCAATTGTAATAAGATTTACTTACATAATGAGAAACTCTGAGGCATTGTAATAAGATTTTCTTACATAATGCATTTTTGGGGCAGCAATTATCATGTATCCAAACCCTCAGATCTGAAATTTTTCTTAGGCCAAACTCACGCAACCAAAACCCTTATTTTATGCAATACTTTATCAAACCCTAGGGTGAAACCTCATTTTTCATGCCCTTTTCCATCAAAATCTATAGGGGCAGCAACATAAACCCCATAAAACTTATTCCCTTTCACTTAGAAATTTCTTGTATAATCTTACAAAATCATGTTGGGCCCCTCTAGAAAAACCTCTCTCGGTTTTGCCTATCTCAGAGTGGTTTTCCCGTGGCGGCGAATTTTCACTTGATGGAAAAAGTGCCAAAATCAAGCTGTGCAAAGTTGCAAAGTGGTGCAACTTATGTGACCAAGAAAAATATTCCAACATGTTCAAATAGGTATTTTTATGCTAGGCATGGTCCTCTTTTGCACTGAAACACATGAAATCGCTCTAAGCTATGTTCCACCAGATCGATCCCTTAAGGGTCCAAAGTGCAAAATAGACGCAAACTTCAGCATGATATTAATTGGATACCATGATGCTTAGAAACTTCTCATTTGATCCTACAAGATTATGTTGGGGCTCTCTACAAAAACCTCTCTCAATTTTTGCTATCTCAGAGTGGTTTTCCCATGGCGGCAGATTTTCACTTGATGGAAAAAGCATCAAATGCAAGCAGTGCAAAGTTGCAAAGTGGTGCAACTTTTGTTTTGCAACTTGTGTGACCAAGCAGACTATTCCAACACATCTAAAAAGGTAGTTTTATGCTAGGCATGGTCCTCTTTCACACCGAAACACATGAAATCGCTCTGAACTATGTTCCACCAAATCGATCCCTTAACGGTCCAAAGTGCAAAATGGCTGCAAACTTTAGCATGTTATTACTCAGATACTGTGATGCTTAGAAACTTCTTGTATGATACTACAGGATTATGTTGGGCCCCTCTACAAAAAACTCTCTCAGTTTTGGCTATCTCAGAGTGGTTTTCCTGTGGCGGCGGATTTTCACTTGATGGAAAAAACATCAAATAAAAATAGTGCAAAGTTGCAAAGTGGTGCAATTTTTATTTTGCAACTTGTGTGACCAAGCAAACTGTTCCAACACATCTGAATAGGTATTTTTATGCTATGCATGGTCCTCTTTCACACCGAAACACGTGGAATCGCTCTAAGCTATGTTCCACCGGATCGATCCCTTAAGGGTCCAAAATGCAAAATGGTTGCAAACTTCAGCATGCTATTAGTCGGATACCATGATACTTAGAAACTTCTTGTCTAATCCTATAGGATTGCATTGGGCCCCTCTACAAAAACCTCTCTCGGTTTTGGCTATCTCAGAGTGGTTTTCCCATGACGGTGGATTTTCACTAGATGGAAAAGGCATCAAATGCAAGCAGTGCAAAGTTGCAAAGTGGTGCAACTTTCATTCTAAAACTTGTGTGACCAAGTGGACTATTCCAACACATCCGAATAGGTATTTTTATGCTAGGAATGGTCCTCTTTTGCATTGAAACACATGGAATCGCTTTTAGCTATGTTCCACCGGATCGATCCCTTAAAGGTCCAAAGTGCAAAATGGCTTTAAAATTTAGCATGCTATTACTTGGATACCGGGACACTTAGAACTTCTTTTTTGATCCTACTAGATTGCGTTGGGCCCCTCTAGAAAAACCTCTCTTAGTTTTGGATGTCTCGAAGTGGTTTTCCCGTGGCGGCAGATTTTCACTTGATGGAACAAGTGTCAAATTCAAGTTGTGCAAAGTTGCAAAGTGGTGCAACTTTCGCTCTCCAGCTCATGTGACCAGACTAACTACTCCAATGCATCTCAATAGGTATGTTTATGCTAGGAATAGTCTTTTTTTGCATCGAAACATGCGGAATCGCTCGGAGCTACGTTCCAGTGGATCGATCGCTTAAGGGTCCAAAGTGCAAAATGGTTGCAAACTTCAGCATGCTATTACTCAGATATCGTAATGCTTAGAAACTTGTCATCTAATCCTAAAAGATCATGTTTGGCCCCTCTACAAAAACCTCTCTCGGTTTTGGCTATCTCAGAGTGGTTTTCCTGTGGCAGCAAATTTTCTCTTGATGGAAAAAGCATCAGATGCAAGCAGTGCAAAGTTACAAAGTGGTGAAAATTTTGTTATGCAACTTGTGTGACCAAGAAGACTATTCCAACATGTTTGAATAGGTATTTTTATGCTAGGCATGGTCCTCTTTTGCACTGAAACATGTGGAATCACTCTGAGCTATGCTCCACCGGATCAATCCCTTAAGGGTCTAAAATGCAAAATGGCTTTAAACTTCAGCATGCTATTACTTGGATACCATGACACTTAGAAAATTCTCATCTAATCTTATAGGATTGCATTGGGATTCTCTACAAAAACCTCTATCAATTTTGGCTATCTCAGAGTGGTTTTCCCGTGGTGGCGGATTTTCACTTGATGGAAAAAGCATCAAATGCAAGCAGTGCAAAGTTGCAAAGTGGTGTAGCTTTCATTATATGACTTGTGTGACTAAGTGGACTGATCCAACACGTCTAAATAGGTATTTTTATGCTAGGCATGGTCCTCTTTTGCACCGAAACACGTGGAATCGCTCTGAGCTATGTTCCACTAGATCGATCCCTTAGGTTGGAGGAGTCTAAAGTTGCAAATTTGTAAGTTGCTTAATGCAACAAATTTGAAATGCAACGGTTACTTGTTTTGAAAGTTGGTTTTTAGTTAGTTGAGGGTATGGATCAGTTAGAGAAGGGTGTAAAAAACTATGTAAATCCTTGTGAGGCTTGAATGGAGGTTGTTGATGAACTTTTGGAGAAGATCTAATAAGAATTATTCACATTGTTCTCTGTTTTTTAGGATTTTTATACAAACTTGTTGATCTCGTACTTGGTATGACCTCTAGCTTCCTGTACGGTCCCAAGGATGACATGGATTGAAAGAGGGCTTATTTCGCAAGAACCCATCTCTCATGATAATGAATGGCCCACTTAGCACTCATTGCATCTAGTTGATGCTCACAGTGGTGAGGCACTAGGCCTTCCCGAGAGGTCACCCATCCCAGTACTACTCCAGCTCAAGCACTTAACCATGAATTTTTTTCCCCAAGGTTAAGCCCACTTAGCTTGCAACCCCATTTGAAAAACCTTTAGCAAGTGTTGTGCCTTATGAAACATTCATTATAGAGCCCCTTTAGCTTACCAATTGATAAGTAGGAGGTATTTTCTACAATTTGTCAAATTGTGATATTTCTATCAGGATTCAATTGTGTAGTTTTCGAGTATAAAAGAGAATAAGAAGGGAATATTAGGGTAATAAATTTGTAGACTTATTTTAATTATTGAATTACATTTACGGAAATTAGGACAAGTAACCTTCTTGTGGACTTAGGGTTGCAAGATTTAATCTACAACATGTTCCACCATTTCTTCAGTAGGATCAAGAACACACATAATGAAGGTGTGTTTGCAGCCATGAAAAATTATGGTTCGAACTATCTAGAAGAGTGTTGTTTTATCTCGACCAGCCATATCTATACTATGGTTTGTTTAGAAACAAGGATGGGTTCTCTCTTCATCGGTATATACATTATTCCTCAATGTGTTCACACCAGTGTTAGAAGACTTATACTTGCCTTGGAATTGACAAGACAATTTTTTACTTGGACTCGGGCTCGGAGCCCAGACTCGACAAATAGAAAAACCTAAGAAATTCAAATATTTTTAAGGATTTAAAACTTGTTTCATGCACCCTTTAATAAATAAACCTTAAAGACACAATAGCATTATCAAAGAGAAATTACTATGATCCCATACACAAACATACATCAATCACATAAGTATAAGCACAAATTTTAGCTGAAGGAAATAACACATTTAGATATATAAATATTGTGATATTGCTATTAGGATTCAATTGTGTAGTTTTACAAGTCAAACTCATTGACCCATGATTCATCAGTAGTGGTTCACAAGAACCCATCTCTCATGATAATGAATGGTTCATAAGGAGGAAGATAAATCTTCATACATTTCTTCTATCACAAATGAGATAAGTGCTTGGTTTCATGAAGGTCATGAGGCAACCATTAATGGGGAGTGGATACATGAAGAACTGGCGGAGAATGATAATGGCTTCAGACCTGCTATAAAGGATAACTTTTTTCGTTTCAATGATGCAAGAGGTTTTTGGTTTGACTACCAAAATGAGCCTATGAAGAATGCATGTGAAACTCCTTTGAACCTTGAGGGTGTTCTTACTCCATCTCAAGGATCATGCATTGAGGATGACATAGATCAATGCTAGGGCTAACCAATTAATAATTATACACATGAATAAGTCAAGCATGTACATGTCAATAAGGGAAGTACAAGTACTCAAAAACACGTAAGCCTCAAAAAATATACACACGAATAAATAGTATACACAAATTAAAACAAAGTATATGCACAAATACAAGGTATACGCATGAAAACATGTAAGCCACAAAGTATACATTTGAATGCACGTAAGTCACAAAGTATACACATAAGTTGTAAAGTATACACTTGAATACACGTAACTCATATCTATTGAACCATCAATTTAGAATGCAAATATGGACAGGCATCAATAAAAGATATTTGTATTGACCAAATAGCCATGTAGGCATACATCAATATATGTCGATATAAGTATGAAATATATGTACAAAATAGCCATATAGGCTTACGAGAATGTCATATAGGCATACAATGTCAAATATCTCCAATAAAAAATATGTACAAAACTGCCATGTAGGCATACAACAAAGGGCTCTAGAATCAAAATTCATTGCTCTCCATTCTTTGGAAATAAAATCTTTCCCTTTCCTTTTCAATCAGATGGTGATAGGTCTGTCGCTCATTTTTGTTGCGCTCGAGGAGTGCTCCTGCTGCTCCTCCTAGGGTTTAGTTCATTGTGAAGTTTTAACTATTACAATAAGACATAAAGACATGAATATATAGAAATTACATTATAAAAAATGATATATTTGATAAAATAATCACTTACCGCCATCTCATGATCTCTCTCCATAAGGGAAATATTCTCACGCACATGCTCAGGCATGCTCAAGCCCTATATAAACCATACAAATAGAATTTAAACTACGTGAATCAATAATGGTTTGATTTTTCACTAATTAACATCTATAAAAATAAATGTAAACTGAAATTTATTAATTTTCCTCGTACCTCTCATGTCAGAGCCATCGAGGATTGTATAGCAGATGTAACACCAATATCCATTGCCCTCATCACATTCAGAGGTGTATCGTCGTGCAACATTTGAAAATAAAACAACAAATTATACAACGTAACCAACAATGTGCATATAAACTACAAAAATCTATTAAGTACTTGATTCGTTAGCTAAAATCTTTATTCTATTACCTCCGTGTAGGTTTGAGTAAATCCACCACCACTGGGCAGTGTTCCATCAAAACCTCCAATATTAGTCTATTCAACATCCAAAATCACATATTAAATTACCATTTGTAAAATGATGCTATTAACATGCAATAAATTTATAATTGTTTACTAGTTACATACCCTAGTGATAGGTGTACTACAGAAATAAGTTGGTGGGGGGGCGGTGTATCCAGTCTCAACACTGTGACCCTGCAATTTTATTAAAATCATATAACATTTTTAGTTAATCTTGCATTTCAAAATTGAAATTTAATAAATTAAATTCAATGAACACATGCACTAACTTTTACCTAACTATCAATGTCATATGCCTCATGCAAAATGTCAATTGCCCTCTCCATCTCCATATTTGTAGATGGATCCTACATACCAGTCTCCTGAGAGTTGGTGGGGTCATATGAACAAGTATCCCTGCAAGATTGACACACATTTGTTTGAAGGCCACCACTCGAAGACTCCCCTAGATGGCACTATAGAATAGGGCTAGTATGATGGATGACACTTTGGGTCAAAGTGTTGATCGCCTGCAATGTCTCTATGTCAGCACTTTCCTTCGTGATGGAAGGCATAATAATGTGCTCACGAGGTGGCCTAGCGAGAGCTCGTCTACCTTGCCGCGTAGGATCCGGCTGTGCACCAGGTCTATCCTAAGTTGACTCCCCACCTCTCCCCTGGAAATCCCTCATATCAAAATAATTTGAGATCTTGTTCAATATGAACTCACTATATAGTTTCCTAAGGAAATATTACGGGACCTCGCAATTGTTGCACGGTGGGTAATCGAAGACCATGTACCACCTATCATAAAACTGCTCCCTAATCTATTGGTGGTGGCACCAATGGATAGGAAACCTCTTCACATTGAGGGTTAGATTTTGATTTGTACGTGGGTTGGTGAATAATGAACACAAATCACCTTTTGTAATTTTTAAATCCTTTACATCCTTGTATTATAGTTTATTTGCATAATAATCCCTAGTCGTCTACCTCCTATCTTGCCATCCGGTTAATTGTTTGCTAATTGAATCTACATTTTTTAACATATCTTTTAATGAATTTTCTAGGGTCATTCCTTTTGTAGTTGAACCATATGGATCACTCAACCTACTGATCAAATCCTCAATTTTCTTTTTGTTGTTCTCAATTTCACTCATTAAATTTTGTTGAGTGCCAAGAGGGGGTTGAGTGATTGGTGGAGGAGGTTGATGTTGTGGTTGATTTTGATCTTGAGGGTTTGGTTGGTCTTCCTGTTGAGGATTTGGTTGGTCCTCCTGTTGAGAATTTTGAGGGTTTGCAGGTTGATTTGCATCTCCTAAAAATTCAAACAAATATATATCAAATTCAACCTAAAACTAACAAATTCAAAACAAAAACTATAGAATCCTTACCTCTCACAGCTCCTCATCATCATGGCGCAATCGTTGCGAAGAAATATTAATTGTTGGTGAAGAAATTTGTTGAATTCCTCCTCCTAGAACGCGAGCGTGAAATTGTGGGGGTTTTGGCCACAGTTGCAAAAAAAATCAGTCGAAATGGTAATGACATATTTGCATTTCTTTTTCTTCTTTTAACAGTCAATAACGCAAGCACATTATAACACACTCGCATTATCGGTTTTTAGTTGCCGAGCCTCAGGCTCGACGTAACGAGCCATAACGTGAGCGTGTTATAATGCGCTCACATTATTGATTTACAAAAAAAAAAATGGAGGGTGTCCACGGAATTACTACCCATTTCCATGCACCCACCCTATGTGGTGCAATGGTCATAAATTTTGAATCAAAAAGTTGGATGACACGAAGAAAACTTTTGATTTTGGGATAATTGTAGTATTTTAGGTGACTAATATTTCATCTAGAAGCAACATACATCCAAAAGTCTTAGAAAATTGATACTATGGGATTTTGGTTGATATACTTGAGTGTGACTTTAAGTCCTTCAAATTAGTTTTGTTCATCATCCAATGGTATAGGCTACGATTGAATGAAAATTATCTCGAGAGAACTATTATTGAACATGATAATGGATTTACCATGGTCAATACAAGGTCGATCGAGTGAGCTGGAAATGAGCCCTATGTTCTTCCAAGCCAATATGAGTAGGTATTTTACTTAGAGGTTCCAAGTAAACCGGGTTGGTCATTTGTTGTTAGACATGATCCAAGAAGAAGGTCGGTAAAGTATAATGTGGTGGAAGAAGAAGATATTGAAGAACTAGAAGATGTTGTAGATGATGATTAGGATCAACAATTAGTTGATGATGTGCCTGATGAAGATGTCAAAGAAAAGGAACTAGATCATGATGATGGAGGATTTAATGTTCATGAAGATGACCACTGTGTGGATGATGACATTATCAAAACTGATATCAATGACGACGATGATGATATGACCAATCCTTACAATGTCGAATCTGGATCGGATGATACAGACAAAGAGTTGAATGAAGAAGAGGATCAATGACATTCAAATGTATGATTTATGTGATTATATTATCTATTTGATATTGATTTCTTGATAGAATTATATTTGACTTATATCCAGTTACATAATTAATTCATGATGTTTTTAATTTCTATGTCATTACATAATTAATTCATGATGTACTTTTTAATTTTTTTAATTCATGATGTTACAACTATTGTAGTTCTCCTAGAAATTTCCATATGATCATAATGAATAGTGTTTTGGGAAATTTCATGAAAGATGACACATTGATCATAGTAGTGAAATAATTGCAAAGTCGTTTAAATTTTTTAGACCAATCACCCTTCACAATGTCATTTTTAGGATCATCTCCAATTTGATTACTAGGAAACATAAGGTAGGAATTGATTGGCTTATCTTGGAGGAACATTGTGGCTTTGTGTAATGTGAGAAAATTTTGGATGAGGTGGTTGCTATTTCTAAGGTGGATTACTCTTTTCTATGAAGGCCATACACTTATGATTGGGTCAAGTGTTCTTTTCTTTAGAAAATTCCTATTGCCTTTTTGATAGGTTATGATTTGATTAGATGGGTTACGAAGCACTTATTTCAAGTAATTTATGTCTTTTTTAATTTGTAATTTATTAAATTCAAACACATCCAAAATTATGTCCCTTGCTTTAATTTATTATTGTGTTATTTAATTATTAACTCAAATGACACCGAGCCAATTTAACTATATCTAATTGAATTTATCTAAAGTGTTGAATATTTTTAGATCAAATTTAGTAATTAACTCAAAAAACTTTTCCAATTTAACTATGTGTATATATAATTTTAAGTTATTTTTATTTTAACTAAAAGTGAAGTTACAAAATACAAATTAAATGATATTTATGATTGTAAAATTTATGATTAAATATATCTCTTAGAATCCTTTTTGTCCCAAATTGAAAATAATTCTATATTATAGAATACATTTTTTAATATCAATCATTCATTCACCCCTTCACCATCATGAGCTCCTCATCCACTTCCATGGTTCCTACCTTTGTAAAAAAAAAATCTTCTTCCCCTCTTATTCTCTTTATTTTTTAATCTAAAATTTATGTTATCTTTATGATTTAGTGAAATTAATATGATTTATCAACATAATAGATAGTTAATATATTCATTCTTCTTCAATTGAACCCCTTCAACTATTTAATATATATCTAGACACCTTCTCTTGGTTGCCTTCTTGATCACCAACTCTAATAGATAACTTATAATGATCCTTGGTATAATGTTTCTATCTCACATTTTGTAACCTATTTAGTAGATCTAGTTGATAAAATATAGGAAAAAACTTAGAATTCCATTTATTTACCATCCTTTCCCATTATTCAATTTTGGGCTTACCTTTCCTATTTCTCTCCAATTGAGTTTCCTTACACTAATTAGATTGTAGAATAATATTTCAACTCTATCTTACCAAAATTTACTTTATTAGGATGATAAATGTTCTCATATTTGAAATATCCTTCAAGATCATTAATCCAATCAATCAATTCTTTAGGATCTAGACTATTTGAGAAATTATGTATATCCATTTCACTTTTCTTACCAAATATTTTAATTTCTTTTATTATTCTATATTTTTCTCTTTCTTCTTCAACTATGAATGCTTCTTCTAATCCAACATCATCATGTTCATAATCACTATCATCCAATTTAAGGTTAATAATACCTCTTCTATCATGTCCAACCAAATATGGATATTCGTAATCATAGTAAAAATTTTCACAATTAATTCTAAAACATAATTTTAGCCTCTATCCATACTTCTAGGTGGCATCTTTAAATTTTGATATGAACTATAACAATATTTGTTAGTCTATCTACTATAATTTAAATTATGAGAATATTCTACTCAACATTATCTTAGTAGAAGACTTGTGGTGTCAATTTTTTAATACATCTTGATTTACTAACCTTACTATATTACTCCAATATCAACTGATATCAAACCTTGCTTTACCCTACTCTAATACCAACTAATCTAGTCAATGTAGCCTAGTCTAGTTAGGCATTATCCAACCATTCATCCAATAAAAAATTCATATATCAACCTTATTTAAACATGGTCAAAATTTATAGAAATCAATATGCAAGGAACAACATGATATCATTCATCGAATTTGCATAAGAGTTAAATTACATGTTTAGGCATCAACCTTTGGTTACAAAATATATATTATGATCGATCGCTTAATTTCTTGTATGGACATAGTGACATGTGAATGGGGCCAACATTGATTTTTTTTCAATTTGTGCTTATACAGAGTGAAACTTGGCATGGTTAGCCTACATGTGCATGCGTTGACAATATGGGAGGGTTTAGAGACTCAAACATGGTGTCATGCTATATAAATGCATCTCATCCTTCCTGATAATACAAGTTGCTTTATTCTTCATCTCTTTCATATATTGTTCCTAATTATCAAATGGTGGTAAGTGATTATTCCCTTATATATCATTGTATAATTAATTTTTTCTATCCTAATTTATATATTTTTATTATATTATGTGGAGCTCCAAAACTTTAGAGAGGAGTTCAAGTTAGTAGGTTAAAAATAAAAAATCATCACTTGTCTCTCTATCTACTCAATAATCAAAAGGCCATCAACTCTTCCATCCTAGTTGAGAGGATTGATTATATTATGATTTTTTAATGTTCCTATATAGCTTTCTTGTACATTATTTTGTATTACTAACATGTGACATTGTATGCATATATTGTTTTCTTGTATATATTATAGTTTTACAAACATATACTACTGTATGCTTGCATGGCTTCTTAGTTAGTATAAAAAAAATTATTATTGATCTTTTAGATATTTTCTATAAGTTATTATTAGATGATACACATTGGATTCCTGTTATTTTTTTATATTTGAAGATACATAACTAATTACAAGGATAATATAAAGAATATATATCTAATATGTATCATTTATGAGTTTCTAAAATATTTTGCTTCCATTTCATCCACTTTCTTTACTTCAATTGAGAAACATAATACCTCTATAATCTTGCATTTATCAAGTGTCAATAAAATAAAATTCTAAGTACATAGCTATCAATTTTCTATCCTATCTCTACCATTATAGTTATAAAATAAAACATACAAATCAAACTTAAATATTAATTTGAATTTCTCATTTTATTTTGATTTTTGGCCTGGCTCGCGTAGGAGCACAACATAGCTTAGTTCACGGAGACCCTAACTGGAAAAACAGGGTAGGAGGAAAGCCATAGCAATGAGGCTGAGCACACTCAAAAAGGGAAAATCAACGACCAAGGGACAATGAGTATGGTAAGTGATTTATATCTTTTATATTGGCAACCCATTCTCTTTAACCTACAATTTTCTTAACAATCGATGACCAAGGGACAATGAGTACCAAGAGTAGGTCATTTCTTGATAAAATATCTCCATTCCTTCCTTCCATAGCTGACTTACAAACCAAGGTAGTGCCTACACCATTTTGTCTTTCAAGCATAGTGCCTTCATCATTTTGTCACTTTCCCTTGCACCAACAGACACAGTAGTAGGCTTTCAAGATGACATTCATACCTATAGGCTTGACATGGGATCTTTGCTCTGCAAGACAATCCACAACAATAATGACTTGTCTAAATTTCTCATACATTAGGATAATTCAGTATTTAAATCATGAAGACATCTTAGCCATCAAGCAATCAGTGACAGTTTCAAGAGGATAGTATTACACATAGCTAGAAAGATTCATTCTTCAAAGAGATTCAAGGTATAAAATAATGAGTGCACATGTTACTTTCATTTTCAATAGACAAGAAATAAATTGTAGATTCCTTTAACCTCAAGAATAATTGGATAATATTTCAAAAACTTATATCTCAAACAAATAAGCAGAGTCAAAACCATGTAAGTGTAGTCTATGAAGGTATGTAAGCTCACATACCAATAGGTGATAGAGGGCGAGGTTTTGAAGTTGGTTAAAAAAGGTGTTGGTAAGGAGATATTGAAAGTGAAATATGACAAAAAAAGTAATGGTATTAGTTTTTTCTTGATAGTAGAAACTATCAAGCAATCAATTGGAAAATAGTTTCAAAGTGTTAGAGGTAGTGTGTAATGGTAAAACTATGTGGTATTCCCTAAGAGTAACCTTATGGTTATGAAAGATAATTATTTCTATCACACACATATACTCTCAAAGGGAATACTTAATGATAATATAGGTTTAAGGAAGCAACAAAGGACAGGTCTATAAAAGGTATGACAAAAGTGAGTAAGGTATGCTCAGTTCATATGTGTGCAGCAAGGGGGTTATGGCTGCCATATCTCTATACTTACATGTTGTATGGAGAATTGCATACCTTAGTAGTGGTTGAAGATCACTTTAGAAACTATCACTCAAAATATGTCAAGTCAGTGATGAAACTGTGGTGGATTAGTTGTTGGTTCTAGGAATAACTTATCAGTATTACAAAAGATTCAAACAAGCTCTAGAGGTTGGGTCCTTTCTCAAGTAGGGCTTCTTCACTACCATAGAATTTTAGCAACTATTGGATAAGTTGTGGAAAGTACACCTAGATTTAGTGCTAATATTTTTAATGCATTGAAAAATGCCAATATCAACATCCAATCTATCACCTAGGATAGCTCCAAGTAAAATATCATAGTGGTTGTAAAGAGAGTAGATATTTGCATGTTTTGAAAGTGCACAGTGACAAGAAAAAATCATGTGATGTTATTATGAAAATCCTTGTCAAGAGGGCAGTACTACAAGGATAGTTATAAGCCTTAGCATACCATCCATGCACAATGAAAAGATAGTGAAGATCTTTGAAACAAAGTTTAAATGAGTCCATCATTGGCTCACAAAGTGACAATGAAGAACCCCTATCAAAATTCAAAAACCTTATAAAATTTTGTGCGCTTCAACACAAATTTTTTATTACAAACTCATAATTTTTCATGTTTCATTCATTAACTTTAGTTATGTGGGACTGAAGCAGTGAGTGTTTCACAGTGGTGAATAGTTAAAATGCTATTTGTTCAGATTGAATGCAAATACTTGCAAGCATAGTCATAGGTAAAATAAGGAGCAAGTGCACTAAATTTAAGAAGACAAACATCAACAAAATGGAATGGATAGTCAACACACAAGTAGAGAGGAAAGTCTTTACATAAAAGAGGAAATTAGCCATGAGGTATAGGGACAATATTTTAAAGTTGAGAGAAATGACATGAATGATTTGGAGCAATAAAGAAGGACAAATCATGATCCCTATAGGAGAACAATCATGTCATATCAATTCCAATCCAAAGTGGTAGTCAAAAGGATAGATCATGATATACCTTTGATAATATTAATGCATACCACAAGATCTATGGAGTATGTGACTCAAATCAAAGCAATCACTATAAAAAAATGTATGAAGGAGTAGAAATATTGTGAGGTTAAGGGGTAGTCCAGTGAGCAATATATGATGGAGAGGATGCAATTTAGTATGAACATCAGCTTAGAACAAAGATGATTGTTCGTCAATGAAATATGCCAAATGAAATGTTAAAGGACATAGATAAAATTCCTTGAGATATTCTAGTGAAGAATCTACAAGGCTTGCAATTCCTTTATTGTTATTAGTTGGAGTTGTTCATCAACACTTGATACAAATGGACCGCACATGCTAACTTCTATAGTTGTTGATTGAGCTAAATGCTTTAGCACCCATCATTTTGCATGTCTAACTGGATATGGTGCATGTATTATTTGTCCTTATTTTTCCCTGAAGGCATTTCATCAATGGAATTTGAGCACTTCAAGATATAGTAAATATAATGAGGAATAGGATGATCCTAACAGTTACTATTGAGAAAGAACAGAAGAATTTTCACAAGGTAGTGTAGTCATCACTTTTGAAGATACTTTAAAGATGGGCATATTTTTTATTTCAAACATTATCATCCTTTTAGATCCATTAAAATATCTTACTTGCGAAGAATGGGAAGGTTTATGACAGTAAAGAGGACAACCTACAGAGTAGTGAACTGTGTGAGATATGGGGGAAGCTTAATCAAAAACATGAGAATCTATCAAATCATGATAGTGAATGAAGAATTTTAGTGGGGTTTCAAAAAATTATGCCAAGGTTTTGGGTAAAATACCAAGGGTTTTGTGTAAAGAAGGCAGGATATATAAATATGCATAGCCAAAAATATTAAAAACACAGAAAATTGCTTCAAGAATGTGGTATTTGATATTAAATTTTGGTATAAAATCCTCCAAAAACATTTTCTCAGGCCTTGGAAGGGTTTTTAAATCATCTCATACCCCAAATACCTTCAACCAACATCCATAACTAACTTACAAACACTTAACAACCCATTATTTTTCAAAATTGCAATTTTGACAACTTTTGATGTCAACAATTGCAACTTTTTATATTATCAACTAGATGACTTCCAAGCACCCTAAGAACATTTAAAATGATCTTGTTAGACCTTATTCACCTTGAATACATGACTCCCTACAAGAAAACCTATTCTACCTACTTTGACAATATTTGACCATCATTGACAATTTCTTCACATATTTGATCTTGTTTACAATATGGATCAATGAAACAATAAATGGTCTTTTAGACCTTATTAAAACATCAAACTTTTCAAACCTCCCTAGACACTTCTATGATTAACCTATAATGCTCCAATTGTGAACATAAGGTGTAGGAGCTCTTGCACCAGAGACTCCCTAATGAGTTATGCCTGTACCGCATGGAGTTGTCTTCCATTGATTGTAGAACATATTATTGACCCCCATTCACAAAAAAATAATATGGAACTACTTGGACACAGAAGTGGAGCAACTCAAAGATAGGGTCTTAGCAACATTTAAAATTTAAAATTCCATTCTTCCTTTCTTATCATGCAAACTTGTGACTCAACAAAAACAAGTATGCAAGGCCAACAACTTCAAAGCTAAGAATGTGATATTTCTAAATGTTTAACCTTTTTTCTTTGCAATGGGATGGGAATAGAATATGATAGAAGTGGGATAAGAAATGCATCATTTGAAGCATCAAACCAATCTGCAAAGATGAAAGAAAGTGCTAACCCCTTAAACTAAAATTTTTTATTTTAACATTAAGTTTGTTGGGTAGCCAATTCTTTTAAGTTATCAAATCCTACCATCATGCATAATCAAAATGTTGTTGTTTCAAATGACTATGAGCACTAACTTTCACTATTTGAAGACGTTGAAACCTTGTCATAGAGAACTTGAACATTGATGCAACCGCTCATCCTACCTCAAAACATACCAAAAGTCTCCTAACAATTAGACATACAAAGATTTAAGATGACAAACAATTTTTATTGCCAAAGCATAAACTTATGATGACTTAACCAAGCCTAGTGCACACTCCCTCCCCGTTAACCACTTAGACATATGGATTTTATCAGTGGATAGCTGAACCACCTCACACGTGCACCTGAATTATGTCTATTAGTGTTCTAACTCATCTTTTTCAAGAAAAATTAAACCAAAATATTATGTATGGTGAAACCATTATTCTGCACAATACAAAAAAATTCAATGTAAATTTGCATTAAATGTAATTTTCTGCTATTTTTAGTCATGTAGGTGTCCAATAAACCACTTGGTGGTGTTTCCCTTCAAGTTTATTTACTTGAATGAAGAGAAAAATTCCATTGATTATAATTAGAGAATACATTTGAGGCCTTAGTTGTGTAATTGGTGGACCATAGTCACATTTAACACTTGTTACAAAGTTTGGGAGTTAAAACGTTAAGTAGAAGTCTAGTAAATCAAATAACTTGGATTAAGAGAAGATATAATGTGAATTCATACCTTTGAAAGGTTGTATATGAGGCCGCATGGTACTTTACAATAGAAAATAGCATCAGTTATATAATCTCCCTTGAATTGATGAGGAGCCTAACCATCAATTTAACCAAGTGAAATCTGCACCTTCCAACTCCAAATCCATCAAGGCATTTTGGTTGATGAAATTAGCAAGGTCTTCTCAACTTTCAGAATATGTTTGAATATTTTTGAGGAACTATTATCGAGGAACTTGTTTCCTTCAAAAAAAAGTATAATAAAACCCACTTGACAATCCTCTAAGTACAAGATCATAATAATGCATGTTTTGAAAGTAAAAAAATAGTAGAATTTTTGCTCTTCCACTGTAGTTGATTTTAAATTACTATGTTGGTCTCTCCCCTAAGAATATTTCCAGAAATGAAATCATTCACTTCAAAAATTTCATAATAGTACAAAGACCTAGGGATAAGAAATCTGAACTTGTTGTACCAATATTAAATATACTTTTCCAAATGATAAGTGTTTGACGAAAATACTTGTATAACATTCATTCCTCAAAAACTGCTATCTAGCAATTGAACCAAGAGCAATCATAGAATGATTTGAAGAAACTTCACTATTGGGCATCTTATTAATATGGTTCTCAATCATTCATTACCTTTTCCCCTCAATTGTCATGCAAAAATATTTGGAACATTTCCATACATTGTTCATGTAGAAAAATTCATCACTGAGTCTACGTTTTTTAGGCTTCCATAGCCTCAGCTACTATGAATTGCATCTCCCAAACTCCATGTTTGTGTTAGGTTGTAAAATAATGACATTTAAAGTCATTAATTTGAAGGGACAGTCTCCTTCATACATTGATTTGTGATGGACACATTTAGACAGTAGTAACAATAACTTGCAAACTATCAAGACTTGATTACCTTATAACCTATCAAATTCTAGTGATGAAATGATAGATTAATTATAATGTCACCTTGGGATCACATCACCATGAAAGAAATTTATCCAACATCCTTATGAGTGTAGGTACCACTAAATAGGTATTTTTCAGCTCTATCTTCCTCAAGCAAGGGAAATTCGGGAAGAGAAGAGGAAAGCGAGACATGTAGTAGGTCTAAAAGAGGGAGATCAACTAGAGGTGAAAAGATTAGAAGAAAATTTTGTAAATGCATGGAATTTTTTCTTGTTGAAGGGGGTCATGTTCTTACAATGATGAGAGCATAGGAAACATTGAGGTACCCTTGATGTAAAAACATCTATGGAAAAAATGGGTACCCAAGGAACTTCCTCTAATAAACATTGATTTTTGTGTCAATGAGAGGATATATCGCATAGCACCATCATCATTACATGGTTTGGGCCTATTTTGCATGGATGGCATAAAGGTCTATTATGAAAAAGTTTCTAAATTGATAGACTATTTCGGACCCTATTACAGTTACAAAGATTGGATGCAGCTGGTTCGATATACACGAAGTATGCATAGGTATGCACTGTCATCAAATTATATAAAGCTAAAAGATCTAAGGATCAAAAAAAGGAGTGGCTATGTACAATGAAGGAAGGCCAAAAGCATCAGGTAATATTGCAGGGTTTATAAATAGTACATGAATTGGGTCAACAAATAAGCAACCCAATTGCATATTTGAGGCGTGCAATGGAAACCCTGTATTCGTATGTGCGATAAAATCAATAACTGCAGGGGAAGAGTTGCTAATCGATTACAATTTGAATCGCATAGATACAAACACAATTATTATGGGGGTGGTATGTACTATGTACCATTTTAAATAACCTCCAATTAATGACTCCAATAGACTATTTTATTATTATGTTTTTTTTCGTAATTCTATTGATTTCATTTCGGTAATATTTTTTTTATATTTAATTTTTGTCACAGCGAGACATTGATCATATGGGGCAGGCTCCGGCCCAGAGAACAGATCATGATGCATCTTCAGGCACTTTGACCAGACAGGTTTACCTCATTGTAGTTGTACAAATTAGGTACGTACAAAAAAATTTATTATTATGTTTTTTCCATAAGTTTATTGGGTTAATTTCGATAATTTTTTTAATATTCTTGTTGCAGTCAGCTAATCAAGGAAAGGCACCAGCAATAGAGGAGAGCATCCATAGGGATGTATAGTCACTATTATGCGATGATGACATCGCATATTCTACAAACCCTCTGGATATGATAAGGAAGACCCAAAAAAAATGCAATGAAGAAATCCTTCAGTTGTTATTCATAGTGCCCCAAATAGATGAGATAAGAGAAAGGGTTAAAATATTGACTGAGAGAGTACAAAACTTGCAAGTAAGTTGTCATGAGATCTTTAATTATAACATAAGTTCATTCATGGTTTTATATTTTGTACTCTTTTATGTCATGAACTAGAATATGTGTTGTTTTTACAGGATTTTTCGCATCCTCATGATGTTGTTGGCCATGATCAGGGTACTGCAAGTGCTACTCGAGGAGTAGGGGTTGGTACAAGTGTCGATCTTGATCTTCCTGCACATACATCACATCATCCAACCCCATCGTGCCTATATTATCGACTGAAATTTTGGCAACACATAGCATGTAGACATCGGGTAGTGGACCTTTTGGCAACAAACACATGCCAGAACATGCACCAAGACATGTACCTAGGGATGTAGAGGCTGCTAGGACTAGTGATTTTTTAGCAACATTTCCTAGATCTTCCTGTATTACTAGTACGGGAACATTTTTGGTCACATTTTTTGTGACTAAGGATTTTGTTGCCATAAAGATAGAGAAGGTCCCAGGTACTTTAAAAAAATTTAATTATTATTATATATAACCCAATTGAAATTTACTTATTGATCACTCTTTTTAGACTAATGATCCCATGATCATTTTGTAGGAAATTATTTTTTTTATAAACATCTAAATGATATTACATTGGAGATCTTTAGGCCCACCATACGTACACGGTGGAATGCCCAAAATCAAGATTTAAAAGATGAGCTTAATAACCATTTAGTTGTGATGTTCAGTAATAACACATTCAACCAAACCAAGGTCCTTAAGAAAGTTGGTACCTATCTAAAGTATGTGAGGGACCAATATATGTCACATTTAGAGAAGAACAAAAACTATGAGTGTCCCCCCATGATTACGAAGAGGGAGTGGAAGGACCTGGTGTCGGATGGAAAGGAGAAGGTTGAAAAGAAAAAAGGAAAGACACCATTGGGCCAAGGAAGGTATGTGATACTATCAATCATGTAATTATATATCGATTACTCTTTCTTTTTAAATAATCTAACGTATTTAAAAAATTTCATAGGTTGTCAGACACATCGAAGGCAACAAAGGCAAGACTAGAAAAACACGAGCAACACAAACTTGGCTCTGGTGGTTATATGAAATTAGCTGCACAAATTGTAAGTATCAATAAATGAAATATTGCATCCAAATAATAAATTTCAAACAATTTTGGTTTTATCACACCATAGAAGCAAAATTCATGATCTTATGCAAAAATGTAGGGCTCCAAATTTAACAGAGTGCCCATAGAAGAGGACCTAAATATTTCCTTCCAGCAAGGCTATGGAGTTGTGGTTGAATGCCTAAGTCTCTTTACTGGGCAAACACAAGCTTCCACTGCATCCGACACGCAGGTAAATAAACTTAATGAAGTTTATTTAAAATTGAATACTTGTGCAATCTATTCAATATTAATCTCCACCATAAAGTAATTATGTGCCTATTTTTTTTAAATAGGAAAGCAATGATAATACTACACATGACATTGGAATACAGCCTGGTGAGGGTGGAGCACAACCTTTAGATGAAGGTCATGTTGTGCATCCCGGTACTGGATGTATTCATGTGCTATACAAAATGCATTATGGATTAATACAATTAAACATCTTTAATTGCAATTGGTGTATTAATTAATGTAACCTTTCATGTTTCAAATTTAGAGCATGTAGAGCGTGATCAACATTTTGAGCATGATCGGGCTAGACAAGATCAAGAACATGATGTGGCCCCATCAGGTAAAGAGGACCACTCTAATGTTCTTTTAAACATATTTAATTGCAATTGGTGTATTAATTAATGTAACCTTTCGTGTTCCAACTCCAGATTAGGATTTAGAGGGCGTTCAACATGTTGAGCATGAGGCTATAAGACAAGATCAGGAACATGATGTGGCCCCATCAGGTAAAGAGAACCACTCTAATTTTCTTTTAAACATATTTAATTGCAAATGGTGTATTAATAATGTAACCTTTTGTGTTTCAACTCGAGATCGGGATTTAGAGGGTGTTCAACATGTTGAACATGAGGCTATAAGACAAGATCAGGAAAATGATGTGGCCCCATCAAGTAAAGAGCACCACTCTAATGTTCTTTTAATTAATGAAATACTTGTAACAATAATAATAAAATATATCAATTTAACATTTCTTTGCTATTGCAGTAGACCCCCCCTTATAGCGGCATCCACATCATGAGTACATGACTAGGCATATATTAAGATCATAAGCAGAGCTTATAAAAATTGAAGGGGGGACATATGATTTAGGAAAGGATACTCCACTTTAGCTTTTTTTAGATGCAAAAAGAAGCAAAAAAAAAGTGATTGTAATCATATTATGACAACCATATTTTGATAATATGTAAAAACTAAAAGAATAAATGTTATATGTTAATGAATAAATGCGAATATGTTAATAAATAAATGTGAATATGTTAATGAATGAATTTTATATGTTAATGAATGAATGTTATATGTTATTAATGGATGAATGACTGAATGTGAATATGTTAATGAATGAATGTTATATTTTATTAATATAGGATGAATGAATGAATTTTATATGTTATTAATGGATGAATGAATGATTAATGTTATATGATCGGGTATGGGGAATTGAGAGTGATGTGAAGGGGGGGCGGTCCAAATGAGCTTCCACCATCACGTGGTTGGCCCTGTTAAGTAGAGAATATTAATCTATTCTTGAAACAAAGAGAAGCTCAATAAGGTAATGCACTTTTCATATAAGAAATGCATCGTTTGAATCATCAAACCTGTTGATGCAAGATTTTGTAAGGGGTAGTAGTCTTATGGGAAACTTAGCTATTAGGGGACATTATGCGCTTAGCTAAGTGACCTTCAGGTTTTATCGAAGTCGTCTCTTCATTTTAGTGGGGGAGGTAAAGGGTTAGGAAGATAACTAAAAATGTAAATCTAGAATAAAGGCGATGCGCCAAATCATGAATGAAGTTATCTGAGCATAGTGCTGGATGCAAAGGATCGAACCACTAAATGTTGTTTATTAAATAAATTTTCTAAAAAGCACTTTAAAACATAAGAACACCTTCTAACTGCATAGCATAATCTAATAAGACTTCAGCCAACATAGAGGAGTCGAAACATGATCTATATTTATTAAGCTATAGAAGATTACAAAAGCTGAAGAACAAGCATTCATATATTATAGGAAAATAAATGCATAGTCTAACCATCTTATCAAAAACATGAAAACATAAAAGGCCGAATTAATTGGCACAGATTGCAAATTTCAAGTTCAATAAAATATTACAAAGGCTGTTTCCCACTACTTGAGATTTTTATCTATCTAACAACAACCTAATAAAAGAGAAGTAGGGCTATTTATATAGGCCATCCCACCGCCTGAAAACCATAGAGAAAGATGCCTTGATTAGACATCGATGCCCCAGATCTCCTCAAGCTGGCACTGAATAGAAAGATCGCTCAGTAGTGGGCCAACAAAGCCATCTCAGAGAAGATAAATCCATGCAACATGAGAAATGAACACGCGGCATCAAAGAAGAAAATGCGGCAGGCAACAACTCCCAAATAACCAACACACAAGAATATGCCACGCATCAAGCAAATGGAGCTTGGGAAGAGGGATGCCTCAGCAAAAAGCTCTGAGAGGAAGCCACATGGGTGATGTCGAGCGAAGATAACTGCATAGTGGGCCTAGCTCAGAAAATGGCCAAAGAAAGCCACACATTGTGCACATGGAACCTGGAAAAAGCAAAGCGATACGGAGTAGCAAGAATCTTCATTTGGAGGCCAAGTGGAAAACGCCAAAAATTTGCAAGCGATAAAGGATAAGGTGAAGTCGTGAAGAAAAGATAACCACAAAAGCTAGTGGTTCATGAAATAAATTTCACAATTTCATGAATCACAAGGATATTTCACCTATGGAAAGAAGAACCCCAGAAACCTTAGTTCAGCATCCACTATCACTCACAACTGAGAGAGAGTAGCTTGCAAGCTGATCTAGACTTCGTTTGATGGCACGAAGAGAGCTCGCAAATTCTCGTGTGCCAATTTGAGATCGATGATTGCCTGAAAAGGCAATCCGCCAAATACCTTCGCCTCCAATTCAAGTTGGAAAAAGAGTTGCGCTAGTAGATGCATGATTCCTTCAATATCCTCAGTGGTCAGACACTGATCAAAGGATTGGAAAATAAAGAGGTCCTACTTCTTCTCTTCGATCTTTGCAATAATGTGCTCGACACCTACTACTACTTGATCTATGATGAAGGGAAAAGGGAGGCCTCGCTGGGTTAAGCGGGAAAATTTTACATGTATGTCACTGGTAATTTGATTCAATCTGGCTTTGCACTCCACTACATGTTGGATAGCTTCATGCATGGAAATGAGAATTTTTATGCTCATAGCCACCGTAGCCTGATCCTCTATACCTATGCCACTCAGATCCTCATCGGAAGCCGTATACAACTTTCCCAACAAAAGCCTGGCCCCTAGAACTTTATCGGAAGTCATCTCCTACACCTGTTGGACTATTTCACTAACTATTCCACATAGGCTGGTTGCATGCACCACAAACTTCAGGGTGGGCTACAAAGTAAGGCATAATGCCTTGACCTTATCCTAGTATGATGTGTATAACTCCTTGGAAATTTCCAACAAGATCATCTATGGTGCAGGAGGTTGGGCTCTCAAAAGATCCAACTCCACTACTCTGCTACTCAGGTCTGCCCTTAGCTCCGATAAGCTTCCATCCAATAAGGACAACTAGCTTCTTAGAGTGGAAATTTCTTTCTCCTTCTCTTCCAAGGCCAATTCGGCCTACTTTTTCTTCTCAATTTTTTACTCTAAAGCGACATTCATCTCATTTACTTCGTCATTCATGCTCTATCGAAGTTGCTTCATACCTTCATTCATCTGTATTAAGTCAGCACAAATTTTTTCTTCATTCACACGGCTCTGCTCAACCTCATTTTGTAGGAACAGAAAAATCTCTACACCCATAACCTGAAGCTCATTGATTTTTCTTTCAAAAACACTCCTCTCCTTTTGCAGGAATTTATCTCATTTTCCTGGGCTTTATACTTGTTTACCCAAATATCAACCTTTCCCTTTAGCTCTGATAATTGCTCCTCTCTTTTCTTTGCTTGGCGATTGAGCTTGAGGTAATCGGTGGTCACTATCTTCTGAGTCTCTTCCATCAACTCAACCTTATCCCCCGGATGAGCTTGTTACAAGTCCAACCCAATGGCGTTGATAGAGTAGTCACTCAACAGCATTTCTCCTACCGGTTTAATCACGTTGGGGGTGATCTTTGTAAACATTAACAAATTGACTCTTGTTGAAAATAGTTTGTAAGAGAGGTTATGCCTTCCTGTCCGCATCCTTTTGTCTCCTCTTTTGAATTCGGCTTGCTTGGGCACTCTTATTTGCCTCCACCTATGAGAAATATTCCTGGGAAGAGATACCCAACCCACCAGCAAAAGGAAACTCTCGAGGGACTACTAGTGGGAAAGATAGTGTGCTTAGCGCATTAGTGGATTTTCTAGGCCTTGTAATAATTGTCAGGGAGAAAGGTGGGATATATTGGCCACTCAGAGATGATGAAAACATGGTGGGGGAAAAATCCGGGGAAGCACCAACTGATAGGCCGGGTCTCAGGGATGAAAATTGTTGGTTCATAAGGTCAGGACTGGCACCAAATTGTGTTCTGGGTAAGGAATGAAAGAAGATGATGGAAATGGAAAACCAGGAGGGAAAGGACTAGACTACCCAGGATATCCAGTGACAAAAAAAGCTGGTGCAGATGAAAAATCTGGGGCAAATGAAGAGGAGACTAGAGACAGTAGAGAGAGAAGAGGGAGGAAATAATACCTGAGGCTCCTGAAGAACTGCAGATGATACAACCACTTCTTCATGCTACGAATCCTCCTCTTCATCAAACTCTCTTGTTCATAGCCACTTCTCCTCCGGAGAATCTTCAAGGTTCACAATAACCTTCTTTTTATGACTGAGACTCCTTGGCCTCTTCCTACCTAATTTAGAGGAGCTGGAAGGCTCTGACGTTTGTGTTTTTGAAGAGTCCTCCTACTGTGCAGGCTGTCCACTGACATCTTCCTCATGTGTTGGCCCTTTTTCAGTGACACGGGGTCTCTAAGTTACCTCCTCATCGGGTTCCATGGCATCTCTTCCCTTCTCATAGTATTGCTCTGAAACCAAAGGTTTTGGGGAGTTCTCGTTGTCTAGGTGTTCTTGAACCCAGATGTCATCAAATTTTTCATCCAAGTCCACCTCTCAAAAAATCTTATTTGTTGTCTTTATCTCCTGCATGTATATCCAGAAGTCTCAAATTCTTTCGGGCTTCCATCCAAGCTTATTCAACTGGTTGCATAGGTATGGGCTCATCTTCTGATTTTGGCTAGGCTTCCCCATAACATGGTAAACATTTAACCACAGCAGTTGCCCCTCTTTAGTAGGAAAATATTCAAGGCCTACATAAAATTTAAAATTCCCCTCTTTGACATTTCTCTGAGGGTCCCAAAAGGGTTGAGGCTAGTGCGAAATTTTTATGCCAATCTCCGACAGATTATTTTCTAGGTCATATTGCCAAGTGTCATTGATAACTACCAACCCAAGACTACTCACTTTAGAGTACAAAACCTTCAATTTGTTAACCTTCGAGCTCTTCTTCTTCACTAGTGATACCGAGCCAAACATGACAGGCAGTGTCAAATAGGAATTCAAATGCCTTCCTCCCCAATAGTCATTCTCAATGTTACTCAACTACCGCAATGCCTCCAAGGCTAGCAATCTATCGGAAACAATGTAGGGGAGCTCGAAGCGTTCCCAGATAAAACCTCGTATGTGGAGCATAGTGAATTCCATGCCAAAGAACCAATCGCAAGGTGAAAAAAGGCCTCTTAACCATGATTTATGTCTTGGTGTCAATCGCACGGACATGCTAATCCCACATCCATCCAAAGCCCAAAAATTCAGAGCTAAGAATGAATCTAAAAATGCATAATAATCAAAATTTTTCGACAGGACGGGAGTCCATGTCGAAACTGGCCTCCTTGTGCCACTTTCATTGAAAATGGCCAAGGCCATGAATTGCTGGAAATAATCAGGATTTTGATGCAATATCAAGTAGACCAAGAAAGAAGAATAACTGAATCTAGAACCAACCTCGAATTCCTACAGCAATTGTATCATCCCATCAACAATAACCTTCATGAAGTCCATAAGAAGAGGTATGTTGTTCTTCCTTAGCATAAAGATGAGACTCATTTAAATTTTCAAAACCCCCTTGTCTATATCTAGCCCGCAAACCAACACAAACATAAAATAGACGGAAGAAGAATCCGATTTTAAAGAACCCAAAGCAATTGGGAATCTCAGAGGTGTTGAGACATCTGTCAGCTGAGTAGTCTCAGTGTGGTAAAAATTTTGCCACATTTGGAATGTTCTCTAGTGGTCCTGCATCCTTTTAATGTCAAAATATTAAACATTCTTAGGCAAGGGGAACAGGACGCATAACATATCTTGCAGGGCTTGGGGGCTAATAACTACCCTCAAATTAGGGCCACTTATAACTCCAGTCTGAGGGTCAAAGTTTTTTGTGCATGCTGCCATAATTTTTGGGAAATAATGCACCAGAGGAACCATGTACTAGGTAATCCAATAGTCTCATAGACGTTTGTGAAAAGGCTCCAAAAATTTCTTCATCTTTTCACATGCAGCTTCCCTCAGGCTCTTGGGATTGTGAGATAACTCAAGATCCAAAACATTATCCCAATCCTCCGATACTAGGGCTTGGTTTCTAGGAGAAATCGTGCCAAGTGTTTTTTGGTTTGCTTGACTGGTAAAGGGCCAGGATGGCTTTGTTAGGATTCCTAGAGTAGCATAAGACTCTTGGCCATAGATATCTACACAGGGTGTCATCAATCTTCACTCATTAATGCTCTCTAGGACCACTGTCTGTGTTGAACTTCCTCCAATTTAATCCATTTCTTTTTATTCGCAATATGCTTCACAAACTTTGCAAATGACTTAGCTTCTGAAAGACTCTTTCTCTCTTTGCAAATGACTTAGCCATTTTTATATTTTGATAAATTCTTACAATAAATTTTTTTCACATGCCTAACCTGCTTTTTTATTTTCGTGAAAAATGGCATATCAAGTGTATGTGTTAGCCTTTCACATTTAGTTGCTACATGCATCACCAACTTTTCATGTGTGTGAAGAGATCACCAACCTGCCAAAATACTCTCCATATTTAAGAGACATGACTTTGCATAAGGTAGTGCATGATTTTTCTTGGAAAACAGACCAAGAAAGCGTTGCCATATCTTTGGCAAGCTACTTTGCATTTACTGATTTCTTGATTGTACTTGGGCACATCACCCAATGGCCTTATCATAATATTTTCCTTGATTCTTTTGGGATGGCAGCTTCTCATGTAGACACCTGGACTATTTTCTTTTAATTCAAAAACTTGAAAGAAGCAAGTTGCAACTATACCTGATCATTCACATCACTTCACATGTTGCAACACTGATTATTAAGGCAAGATAGCACCATTTTCCTTTGATTTCATCATAGCTTGCTTCATCGGGCACACCCCGACCAATCTATAAATAGTTCCCTTAGCAACCTATTAGCACTCTCAAATTCTATAAATTTGAGATGCCTATTTCAAATCTTTGCTTCTGCACTTTCAGAAGTGCACCTAATGAATTAGCCCTGACTGGCCCACTTTGGAGGCTTATAATTTAAAGCCTGTTGATTTTCGTACAAAAACCATTTGCAAACATACTTAGTAGACATATGTGAGCAGGCATGTCAAATTTTAGCTTCCCATGATAAGTTCTGGCAGCGTTTCAAAAAAGTGAAGCTGGAGGGTTTTTGCACTATTTTGTTGTTTGTAGATTGTCAGCTTACGAAACAACTTCCTGTTTGAGCTTGGTTTTTGCAACAAGTTCACTTTCATGTTAGAACGAATGTTGTTCCATATTCCCCGTATCAAAATGATCTCGGGTGTCATTTTCCAGAACTTCATGATCTGATTTGCTATTTTTAGCAGATCGAAACCAAATGTAGTTTGTTCTATTTTGTAGCTACATTCCTAACAGCCTTTTTGAGAGGCCAACTTTGATCGTCAATAACTTTTGATCGATGATGTTTCAAAGCAATTCCTTTTGCACATGTGCTCAAGACACCTCAATGTTCCACTGTGTCTGATGGAAGCTCGTCAGGGTTTGATTTTCTATGTTTACAAATTAGCAGTCAGGTGTGTTCTAATTGGTTCAAAATAGTTGTTGTTTCAGAAAGGTTCAACTAAGCAAATTGGCGGATTAATATCTTTCACCTCATGACTGATTTCTCTAAGCTGTCTTTTGCACTGTACTTTTGGGTCGAATGACTTTATGCTTGCAATTTTTCATGTCTCCTGGAGGTCATTTGACTAGTTTCCCAGATTGATACCTGAGCCAATCAGGTCAGTTTTGGCCAGTTTCCAAAAGTGTCAGAAAACAGTTTTTAATGGCGACCCAGTTCATGTTTTCACTTCACGTGCATTCAAAACGCAATGTCAAATCATTTAAGGGTGAAACTTGTTCGAAAACAAAAAAAAAAATAGTCGGGCCACGTGGAGACCCGACATGCTTTGCACATTTATGAATTCTTGAGCATTACATTGGGGTAACTACTTCAAGTAAATTGATTTGAATAGATCAGCATATGGGGTGCACAATTGTGACTGCCTTCAAAGGGGACTAGTTTGTCTATGCGGATGCAATAATTGTGGCATTTTTTTGTGTGGCCACAAGGGGATACCTTAGATTTTCTTCTTTAAATTACTTAGAACAATAGGTAAAGCCGAGGCCATATCACCTATGTTTTCACTCTCAGAGCTCACTTTAATCTGTAAAGTGTGTTTCAAGATTATGATTGATAGTTGTCAACATGGTTAATTATATGGAGATCATATAACGCTCTGTTAGAAAGTTGTTTTCAAGGTAGGGTAACTTGAAGCTTTGCAATTCAAATTGGATCTCCCGCATGGAGATCCATTGGAACAATGAGAAAATAGAATGCAGCCAATACAATTTTTTGGATGTTCCATTTTCTGTTTTGTGAAGCTTCACCCTTGCACTGAAAGTACATTTTCTTGTGGGGGAAATGTTTCAAGGATCGTGATTTGCTAATTGAGGTGCGGCACTAGCAATAAGAGATGGAGTAAACAGGTGAAGAGCTTGTGTTGTTTGATGGGGGCAACCAGCAAGAAGTGTGTGGAAGGAGCGACACAGGCCAAGGAGGGTGCGGCTAGACAAAGAGGTGGGAGACCCACGCAAGTGACAGTGGGGAGAACCCGTGGGAGGAGAAGGCACACAATTGAGCCCGTAGCCATTGGAGAGAAGGCATGTAATTGAGTGTGGGCAGATGAAGAGGAGGCTCGCATATGGAGGAGGATGCAATGGCCATCAGGTGAGCGGGTGGGGCTAAGCCAAAAGAAGAGGTGGAGGCCCGCGAAGAGAGGGAAGCCCATATGTAGAGCTCTTGCCAGTTGAGGAAGGGTTTAGCTATATGTAAAGCCCGCAGCAAGAAGAAAGGGATGTCATGGCCCGCACAGGAGGAGGCACAGCCTGAGGAAGAAGGAAGGCCCGCACCAAGCAAAAAACACCAGATGGTGAGAACCCTCGGCCAAAGATGCATAGGGTGTGAGTGGCGGCCAAGCACAGGAGTCGGGAGCACTCCACAATGCAAAAAAATTAGGGCATTCTCGCGGACCTCGCGAGAATGTTGGTGACGTCGGCCAAAACCCCGTGAGGTGTGTGAGAATGCACAACAAGGGAGTTTTATTAAAAAAATTTAAAGGGGTTGCATAATTTTAAAAAACGGAGGTGGGTCCCGAGAGAAATTTCGAAGGTATGTGGGGGTAAAATTTTAAGTATTTACTCCATAATACAAATAGGTGAAATATTTTAAAATATTGAACAGGTAATACTTTATTACTTGAATGAGGATTTTTAAAAATAGAAAGCTTTTACTTGAGGTTAATAAATATTCACTATGTGGAATGTATTGCTAAAGGTAAAATGCTAACACTGGTAATATTTTGCCTTATGAAATAATGTGATTTTATTAAATAGACCATTCTATTTAATGAGAGGTAAATAATACAAAGGCATAGTGGAAATTAAAATGAGAACTCCGTTATAAAGTTAAATACTTTATATTGGCTGGAAATTACAAATAAAGTGCAGCATTATGAAGTAAACAGAAATAAAAGAGCTGAAATAGTTTGTGCACAGGAAAGAAGTTTTTGAGTAGCTGGGGAAAATAAGAAGTATCTCCACATGGGCAGATTTTATGTTGCTGGGAAATGATGGGAAAATGTTGTTTTGAGAGGTAAAGTTTGTTACAGGAAGAGAGATGAGAGATTCTTTTGCAAAATTGATGATCAATGATGAATGAAGATTCCAGATGCCATTTTCGGATCAGTTTTAGGGCTACCTTCATTCTTCTATATCTTCTCTTCTCTTTTCATTGTAAAGGGTTCTGAGTTTTTGTATTGGGTTGGGTAGATAGAGGTTTGTTAACTCTGAGTTATTTTGAGTTTAGAAGCTGTAATTTCTGATTTTATGAGCAAATACAGCCAGTTTGTGCAAATAAATCATGAAATGTGTTTGCATTTTCATGAATATCTTTAATTTTTCTCCATACTTGTACAATTAAATCATATGAATTCAATAATACAAAGTATTTTGAGTTTATCATCTCAAATTTCATGAGATTGTGCTATTTGTTTATGGGTCTATTTCAAAGAAATGGTTAAATACTGTGAGCAGATAATAGTGATTTTAAGTGTACATGTTGGATTTGATAAGGAGAATTTGATGGATAATAGGAGTGGGATTGTTGGTGTAAGACACTAACAGTTGATGCAAAGCATCAACAATTTTAGATCCACTAGTTGAATGCCATTTGCTAATAAAGTTGTCTTATGTATTTGACTCCATGGCCCAAAATTGGCACTGATTTATCTTGTAGCTTAATGCATCTTAGAAACAAATTTTAAATGTAAAATCATTCTTGTTCTTATTGTTTGAACAATTGTGTCTGTCATGTTCTCCTTGCTGATTAGTGAAATTCATTCAATAGTTTTCCAATATTGAGTGATACTTTATGTTTCTCAGCAATTCTGTGAGAGCATAATCTATTAAGCAATATCTTGTTACTTGTGTGTTTAGATTGTTTGATGTTGCTAAAGGGTTACCCCCCTAGGTCTTACAGAGCCTGAAGTGTAGGGGAAATGTGTATCCATTCCATTTCTTATCAGTTGGCCACTAGGCTTTGTGGTTCTTTATAATGGAGGCTGGCTACCTCTTAGAGAGTTGCAAGGTCTAGTTGGGTTGCTATTTTAAACACCAACACGACCTTTCTAATCACAATTACCTTCAGCATTCCTATTAGTGGGCCCTAGTTAATCTTAGCATTTTCATTCTTCAAGTTAGAGTAGTAAGAAATAATGGAGACACCAATTAGACTAGTTTGCAAAAAGACCTAGGCCACATTTCTAGGGAAGATTAGGTGTAGGCACCTGAAGTGCATGATAGGTATAAACAACCTATTATATGTAAAGGAAATCAAATGGGTCCTCAAAAAAGATTGTGTGGAATACAAGGACCAATATAGGGTAAAAATTAGCATCTGCTCCAACTTTGTCGCTTCGCTCTTGAACATCAACATTTCTAAACGCAAAATTTTGAAGCTGACCAAGCGGGTGTTCCCTTGACATTACCTTGAAGGATTGGAGCAAGTAGTACGGGCCACCGTATTTGATCGTGGGGTCCCTTTTGTTTGCAACCTACGTTGGTTGTTGCTGCATGGAGGACCCGTGCCAACTAGGCCCTTTCTGTTCGAATTTGAGCTCTAAACACATGAAGAACATCAATCCAAGGCTCATGTCGGTTGCTACTTCCTCATGCACATACATCACATTGAACCCTTTCGGAACATGCAGTGGTATGTGAACTTTGAGAGGATGGTGTTTCCTTACCCTGCGCCACCGGATGCTACTGCTGCTGGTCCCTCTTCTGCTTGATAACTGAGAAGAAAAATAATCCCAATTTTGTCTTTTTTCCTTTTTGGTATCCTTCCCCCCTTTAGCGGATGTATGTATATATTTTTATACAAGGCCACTGGCCTCTATCGTATATAATGTAAATGTTTTGGAAATAATATAATACTCATGTTTTTCATATCTTGGCTCATTTACAATGTATCTCAATTTCTTGCAATACTGTTTTTGTTTTTCAAAAGGCATTGAGAAAACCCAAAAACTTAAAGCAAGAAAAACTAATTACATATTTACAATTTACAAACCCATTGAATGAGTAGAACTAATTAAACTTCTTAAGATGTATTCCATTAACTAGAATACCCAAATCATTACCTTCCATGTCTTCTAATTCAAAAGAGTTAAACTGTTTGCACTGAATAATTTTAAAAGGCCCTTCCCAGAGACTATCAAACTTTTTGTGTTGGTCGGGCTTTGCCTCGCGCTCGTTGAACTTGAGTACCAAGTCCTCACATTGTAGCTCCTGATCAGATTTATTTTTATTGAACCATTGTTTTACCACCTACTAGTGGTTGTTCATTGCTCCAGAGCATGCTCTCTCTTCTCTTGTACCTTGAGTAACTCAAAAATCCATACCTCCATTGCTCCATTATGTTCAATTTCCAAAGATTTGAGCAGTTGGAGAGCTGGGATCTCCATGGAAATAGGTAACAATGCCTCATTTTCGTACACCATCTCGTAAGGATATGTCTTTAATATTTGCATAGGTGTGATATAGTGTGCCCATAGTGTGGTTCAAAGGTTCTTATGCCATTCTCTCTGGTGTTCCAAGCCTATCCTCTTGATTAACCTGATGAGGTTTTTATTTGTGGATTCCACGAGGCCATTCCCCTAAGGGTAATAATTAGAAGAGGTTTTCAAGAAAACCCCATATTTCAATGCAAATTGGCTCATCTCAGAGCCAAGAAAAACCTTAGCATTATCGAGGATAATTATTTTAGGCGGGCCAAATCTGGCGACCATCTCCTCAAGAAAATTAACAATTTCTATTTTTGTTGCATTTTTTAGTGGCATAGCCTCTGCCCATCTAGTGAAGTGATCAGTTGCATTCAATATCCACCTGTGTCTAGCTAATGAAAAAGGGTTGATCATACCAATGAAGTCAAGACCCCATTGAGCAAAAGGTTCCTCTACTACTATGGGTCTTAGCGGCACAGTAGCATTCTTCCTTTTTCTAACATAAAATTGACACTCATTGCAAGACCTTACCAATGAAAATGAGTCATTAAATAATTTTGGCTAGAAATATTTAGCATATATGATTTTAATTGCAGTAGTTCTTGTAGAAAAGTGCCCTCTCGAGGGGTTGTTGTGATATTGATCTAATATTCTTTTGGCATGTTCCTCATTCACACACCTTAGCAGGACACCATTAAAATTTATTTTGAAAATTACTCCTTCTAAGAGAACATAACTACTATTTTGCAAGGGATAGAACCGTCTCTTAAAAGAAGGGAGATTGGTCAGATACCTTCCTGTTTGCATGAAGTTTATCCTATCCTCCAGCCAATCTTTTTCAGAGCTTTCTTCATTCAATAACATAGGTTTTGATACTTCGAGCTCTGTCACTGATTCATTATTTTTGATGAGGTACTCGCACAGTCCTTTTCCCTTAACAGTCTTGACAATCCTAATCTCAATATCATACTCCAAGATCTTGGTAATCTAGTTAGCTCTCTTCTTGGTGATTTCTCCTTCCATAATATATTCTCGCACACTAGGATACAATACATAAACAATCACCTTATTGTATGATATCAAGTGTTGGAACTTCTTAAGCCCTTTCACAATAGCAAAGGCCTTTTTTTCTACAAAATTATATCTTACATCATACTCCTTTAAGGTGCGCGAGTAGAAAGAAAAAGGAGATTTTTTTTATCCTCACCATCCTTATGCATAAGCACAGTGGAAATACTATTTCCACCACCAAAAACATACATGATAAATTCCTTTGACAGGTCTGGGTTGATTAGTACAGGGGCTGAAGAAATAACCTCTTTTATAAGCTCAAAATATTTTCTGGCCTCCACCGTCCACTTGAAATTCTGGTCCTTTTTCAACATCAAGGTAATCGGTCGGACGATCCCTACAAAGTCTGCAATGAACTGACTGATTAAATTGACCTTTCCCAAAAAAGATTGCACTCATTTCGTGTTCATGGGTAAGGGGAGCTCTCTAATTGCATTAAATCTTTTCGGGTCAATAGCAATGCCTTCCTTCGAGACAAGATATCCCAATAGTTTCCCCTGAGGAACCCCAAATACACATTTCTTCGGGTTTAGAGAAATCTCAAATTCCTGGCACTTCTAGAAGACAAGCTCTAGATGATCAAAGTGATTAACAGTAGACTTTGAAAACACTGTCAGGTCATCCAGATAGACAAGTATAATCTTATGTATTAAATCCTTAAAGGCAATATCTATAGCTCTTTAAAAGGTGGCTCCAGCATTTGAAATTCCAAAGGGCATCTTAGCATATGAATATGTTTCCCACTTAGTGGTGAATGTCATTTTGTGTTGGTCTTCCTCCTTTACCGAAATCTGATTGTAGCTCGAAAAACCATCCAGCATAGAAAACATTTTAGTCACAGCTACAGTTTGTAGAATTACCTCCATATAAGGCAAGGGGTAATGATCCTTCAGGGACACCCTGTTTAAGTCTTAGAAGTCTACACATAGTTGTATATCACCATTCTTCTTCTAGACTGGCACTAGGTTAGACACCCAAGTGCTATGCTTGATTTGGAACACTATTCAAGATGCAATCAGTTTTTTCAACTCTTGTGACATGAGTGATTTAATTTTTGGGTTCACGAGCCTATGCCTATGATGAACCAACTTCGCTCCTTTCAATAGCTCAATTGTATGTTGAATAATCCTGGGATCATATCCCTTAAGATCATCATATGACCAGGCTACCACACTCAGATATTCCTCGCAGAAGTGCTTTAGCCTATCTTTATTCTTCTAATATACTCCCTTACCCACCTTGAGCTTCCTATCCTCGCCGACATGCAAATCAGTGTATTCACCTTTGTCAGCTACAATCTTTCTTTTATCTTTCCTTTCATCATCAGGATCAAAAAGACTCTCTAGTGTAAATAGGCCCCTAGGAAGCTTATTGGATTTCAACTAGATTACTTGATCCCTGTAGGCCTTGGCAATCTTTGGTTACAATTGGTCAGTGAATTCCCTAGAGGACTGGAGAAATGATGCAATATGAGCATCACTATTGAACACTTTCCAGTCTTGATCATTTTCAGAGCAGCAGGTCATACAATCACTCTCACTGCATGTTTATTTTTTAACAACTGGGAGGCTAGCTCAAACTAAGCCCCGATAGTTGCCATTTGGTCAACTTCAAATTTCTTCTCCCTCGATTTAGCCTAAATATTAAATGCCTCAAAGCTTTCAATAAGATCATAGACCTTATGCCAGTATGATCGGATGCAGACATTCTTTGCAGCAAAAAATTCTCGGATTTGGTTGACCACCAATTCCGAATCTCCGAACACTCTTATTTGCTTTGCGCCCATTTGTTCTGCAAGGCTTAAACCATGGACAAGACCTTCATATTCTACTTCATTATTCGAGCATGCAAACTGGAAGCAATAACACCTCAAGGTCTTTTCTTCAGACGGAGATGTCAAACATATTCCTGCTCCAGCTCCTACTCTGCATCTTGCTCCATCGAAGTGCAAATTCCATAACTTCGAGGATGTTTTGCCTCCGGATTCTTTAGTAACTCTAGGAATAATTTGTCCTTCCTCATGTATGACATAGGTTCTGAGTCCAGTTGCATGATAATTTCCAAAGTTTCTATGTCTATAAACTCATTCAACAGAGCTTCTTCATTTTTCATCCAGGAGCTAGTTGCCTCTTCTTCCTCCATAAATTCAACATTGAACCTTTCTTCCTGGGTAATTGAATTATGCACCACTTCAAATTTGAGTAGGGTCTCATCAGCAACATGTTCGGAATGCAAAAATATGACAATAGCTTCATCTTAGCTCCATGTTTGGTTCTCAAAATCAGATGTGACTAGTCTAATGCTAGATATCCTCCAACATTTGTCATGAACTCTTGGGACAAACATATCCCGAAAAAAGGAGGGACATAAATGAGTATGGTATCTTGATTCACAGTGATACTAGGGCATGCAAACAATGTCATAGGTAATCCTTTGATTACCCCAATGATATCAACCCTATTTTCGTCTAGCTACATGAATCCCTTGTTAAGAGGCTCATATTTTAACCCTAAAGCATCTGCTACTTGCTTAGGCATGACAGTGCTACTAGCACTAGAGTTGATCATACAATTATGCAATAGCTTGTCGCCAATGATAAGCATTAGAAAGAAAGGCTTAGGTTTAGGGTTACTCTCTTTTTCGGCTTCGAGATTTTCTTTCGGTTGATTTGTTATCACCTTATACAGGTGCGGCTTGGATATCTTTTCTTCATTGGGCTAACTAGGCATCTTCTCATCTTCCTCTCCCAATAATGTTTTATGTAATAGCACCTTTTTCTCCAAAATAGCCAGGATATTCCATAAAGAAATATTGGTAGAGGACTTCTTTAGTTATTCCACCACATTGAACTGTGTTTGCGACTGATGAGTCATGATTGCTTGCTCCTTAGGTCTCACAACTAGTGTAGGCCTCGTAGCGGGTATATCCAACTATTTGGCAACAGTCAAGGTGATCGTAGGAGCCTTTTCCTTCAAAGGAAGTGGATTCAGAGAGCTAGGAGTAGCCACCTTAGAATTTTGTGGGACTGACGACGAGCCTACCAATGTATTGGGCATCGAGTGAGATGGAGCATTGGTTGGCGGAGATGTGAATTCTCCAATGAGTACGCTTTGAACGCGTGTAGTAGTCAAATTGCACTTGGGGAACTTGAGTTATAGGAATGTCATTCATAAATGTTGATTCTTCTCCTTCCATCCATGAAAAGAGCACTTGGTCTAGAACTATGTCTAACTCCTACTCTATGGACATCCCTTGCATTTGAGCAGTGAGGACTGCATTATCCATCAGTTGAGAGGCATATGACTAGTTTTCGAGATCAGGTACGCTGCTTTGGCTACATTGCTCTGCTATCTTCTGTTGAAAATTTCCTCGCGGAAAATTTTGGGGCATGTGTGCATCATTACAAGGAAAACACCATGAATTAGTGTCTTTGGCTAGGTTATTTTATCCTGCCACTAGCTCTTTACTTGAACTAGGATGGATGGTCTGCATCGCGAGGGTCACTAAAAAAACTTGGTTATTTGGCTGAGTTTGAGCATTGTCATGTGATCTATTTTGACACTGACTTGATTGGTAAGGAGCTTTTCTGCCTTGATAATTTTGGTAAGTCGGCTTCTAATAGTTATATTGTTGCCGCTTCATGGTAGTCAATTCATTTTTCATAGACTACATCTGTTCTCTCATCTCATTCATCTTGGTCATTAGGGGGTTAGGCATTGGAGCTACACTCAATGTCATTCATGGGTACATGTACATAGACTGGGGAGGAGTTGCAGGAGCACTAGTCAAAGTTGCTTCAACTTCCATGGCATTGAATTCTGGGAACAATGGCATGATGGGTCTTGGTGCTAGCTTTCTAGCAGCAATCAATTTGTTCTCCATAGTGATAGCCAAACCATAAGCATCAGGCAGAGTATTTCCGCCCAAATCTTGAAGCATCATGGAAATATTGGCATTAATCGACTTCAAGTATGAATGCCAAATCAGGAGTTGGTCGGATACCAATAGGAACTCTCTGCCAAGTTGAATGAAACTGAGCATTGAAATCAGCTAGAGCCTCATGAGAAGCTCGCTTTATGCTAGCTAGCTGATGATATAGGGATGACCTATCACCAGCATTTGAAGAATGCTCGTAGAAAGGGGTTCCAAGATGGTCCCAAGTAGAAATTGTGTTAGCTAGAAGAGTTCTATACCAAATCAAATCCTTTCCTCGAAATGAGGTAGTGAGTAATCTTAGAGCCACATTTTCATTAGAAACCCCATGCACCAGACATACATCTGCTACATCTTGAAAGTGCTTCATCGAAGTCTTTGATTCATCTCCAAAAAACTTAGGAATAGCTTTTAAAGTAGAGGATGGAATGGGAGCCCATGCTATGGGAGGTATCGATGCTACCAAAGGACTACCAGTGTCTCAGGCTACATAAATTCTAGTGGCCATAGGTGCAGGAGATGGAGGAGAAGGGGGAGGCGAAGTACTACCTCGCCAAACTCTCAGATTTATAGTTACTAACGGTGGTATGAGTAGGCTAGGGAATTTTGTAGTTTGTGACCTAGTTACAGGCCTATGGCTCATACACACTTATATAATCAGGCGAACGTGCTAGTTCGTGTCCCACCGGGTGTGCCAGAATAAGAACTTTTGATGCAAGATTTTGCAGGGGGCAACAGTCTTATGGGAAACTTAGCTATTGGGGGACATTATGTGCTTAGCTAAGTGACCTCTAGGTTTTATCGAAGTCGACTCTTCATTTTAGTGGGGGAGGTAAAGGGTTAGGAATATAATTGAAAATGTTAAATCTAGACTAAAGGTGATGCGCCAAATCATGAATTAAATTACCTGAGCACAATGTTGGATGCAAAGGCCTGAACCACTAAATGTTTTTTATTAAATAAAATTTCTCAAAAGCACTTTAAAACATAAGAACACCTTCTAATAGCATAGCATAATCTAATACAATTTCGGCCGATATAGAGGAGTCGAAACATGATTTGTATTTATTAAGCTATAGAATATTACAAAAGCTTAAGAACAGGCATTCATATATTATAGGAAAATAAATGCATAGTCTAACCATCTTATCAAAAACATGAAAACAAAAAAGGCCGAATTGATTGGCACAGTTTGCAGATTTCAAATTCAATAAAATATTACAAAGGTCATTTCCCAGTGCTCGACATTTTTATCTATCTAACAACAACCTAATAAAAGAGAAGCAGGGTTTTTTATATAGGCTAGCCCACTACCTGAAAACCACAGAGAAAGACACCTTGATCAGACATCTATGCCCCAGATCTCCTCGAGCTTGCACCGAATAGAAAGATCGCTTAGCAGTGCGCTAGTAAAGCCATCTTAGAGAAGAGAAGTTCATACATCAATAGAAATAAAAATGCGACATCAAAGAAGAAAACGTGGCATCAAAGAAGAAAACACAGTAGGCAGCAACTCCCAAATAACTAATGCACAAGAATACGCCACGCATTGAGCAAACAGAGCTTGGAAAAAGAATGAGGGATGCCCCAGTGAAAATCTCTGAGAGGAAGCCATGTGGACGACACCGAGAAAAGATAACTACATAGTGGGCCCAGCTCAAAAAATGGTCAAAGAAAGCCATGCATCGTGCACACGGAACCTAGAAAAAGCAAAGCGATACGAAGTGGCAGGAATCTCCATTTGCATGCCACATGGAAAATGCCAAAAATTTGCGATCGATAAAGGACAAGACAAAGCCACAAAGGAAAGATAACCACAAAAGCTAGTTGTTCATAAAATAAAGTTCACAAAACTAATATGCAAAGATGAAAGAAAGTGCTAACTTTTCACTATGGTGGTAGTAAAATGATTCTTTATACCTTGATGCCTTCATTTTCCAAGCCAATTTCTCCTACTTTGCACAACTCTTCCATGTTTGTGGATGTGATATGTCTCCTACACCAAAAAAATGTACCAGTTTACGGCCTTCAATCCAAATACATCCAAGTATCTTTTTAATTCCTTTATCTTTAATCAATCTCTTTACTATTTGAACCTCGTATAGATGTTTTAGATGAAGAAACCATTGTGTGAAATTTGCCTCTGTTTGAGTAAAATGAATCCATGCATTGCATCATAATTTGAATTTGTTTCCATTCCAATGTTTTGAGTTTAGTTTGTTTTTATGTCTTTGTATGAATACCACAGTGTTGTGTGTGGATTTGGTTTCAAAAATCTATTTCTTTTGTTTTTAGTGGTGACATAACTCTAAAATTTGACTTTTGTGCATAATAGGTTAGTGGAAAAATTGACATCTCTGAAGGGTTTAGAGGCTTGATTGAGATAGATACACAAATATTTGGATCTTGTTGATTATGGGAGGCTTCCACTTAACCATGAAATTTTGTACCATCTGCAGGTATGCAAATATTTCTCTACTTACATTCATTCAACTCATTGTCTTCCTTACCAAAATCTACCCTTATCAAGCCACAACCATAACTAGCACACTATCATAATGCTTCAATCTGAGTCATTAATCTTTGTCTTGAAAAAAAGGATAATAGTCATTAATACATTACTAAGGGTAAACATATTTCATAAAGACCTATGGAGGATAAACCATAGTCTACCAATCCATTAGAGACTCACAATACATAAAACCATGGAAAATACATCACAATCATAACCTTTGCTAAGGGAATAGGATAGTCTTTTGGATTGTTTACAAATTCATATCTATGATCATAAGCATCATAAGCCTCTATA
>CM021107.1:105205947-105339185 GCA_007115665.2 Sequoiadendron giganteum | reverse complement strand
CATATTTAAACTCTTCATTTAATGAAAGCAATCGACATAGCTCAATATCACCCATTATTGGCTTCAAGTGCTCATTATAAGTAGTCATTGTCCCATGAGTGGTGTAGTAATAATTAGCTATCTATCCTAGATCATTGACCTAGAAATATCCACTTTTCCAATCATATTTTACCAAATTACTTTTTTCCAAGATAGTTGCAGCTGAATGCATTTGTTAACATAAAGAGTTCAATTATCAAAATCACTAACAAGTACCATTAAATTAAAATGCAAGGGTCATACTTGTCTAACAATACCATGGTAAAATTACTATGTACACTAATTTTAAAATCATATCTATGATTACCAAGTCTTCCCTTCTATCTTCTAAGGTATTGTCTTTCTATAAAGCATTTCATTTAGAACAAAAATATATCCAAGCTTGTAGAGAATCTTGTTGGACAAGTACAATGTGGAAACCTATTTGTTTTGCACAGGTTTGGTATAGGTTTGCACAAAGTTTGTGTTTGTTGGATAAAATTTCTCCTAGTTTGAGAAGTAGTGGCTGCACAAGTTCAACATTGTATTGAGCACCTGAACTGGTAGTCTACTAAGATAATTGATTTCCTTATCTTCCCTCTTCTTTTTCTTGATCACTTGATGGAACTGCTATAAGGATGAACATTTTCCAATTTTCTTTGTGTATGTAAGATTTAAAGTAGGTTATGATGGGTGTGAATTATTCTCTCCTTATCCAAGATGTAGTGGTAGCATTGCTTGATAGCTTCTATGGTGGCATACAACTCCTTTTCATAGGCAGAGTGATATTGAAATTCTCATAATGATACACAATCTAATGTTCATGCGTATGGGTTGGAGTGTGTAGTTAGATGCATTAGTCTAAATTTCAAATGGGTGTGCTATGTTAGGAATTTTGTAGAGGCATTGCTTGAGATCCTCAAAGGAATGTTTTGTAGGTGTCCACGAGAATGGTGTCTTAGTGTGCATGATTTGATTGAGTGACCATGCAATGTGAGAAATCGACAATAAATTTGGGATAGAAGTTGGCAAGTTTAAGGAAATTGCACAGGTCAATGAGGCTACATTGTGCTAGTCAATCTCAAATTGGCTTGATTTTGCAAAGGTCTACATGTATATTGGCGTGGTCCATGATGTAGCCCAAGTACTAAATCTATGTGGCTCCAAAAGTGCATTTTTTGAGGTTGGCTTGCAACTTTAATTGGTGTAGTGTATCTAGTATGCATGAGACTTGCTCCATGTACTCCTCCTAAGTTTTTCTAAAGAGGCGGATGTCATCTAAGTAGAAAATGATGGAATTGGTGAAGGTTTTAAGGATATCATTCATTAGGAACATGAATGTGGCTAACCCATTATGCTTCACTATAGTGGTAGATAAATTATTTATTTATTTTAAAACAACAATGTTTCGTCAAAATTTCGACGAACATCATCCGATGAAAGGCAACAAATTTTGATGATGTTGTTGTACCCCCGACAAAATTTTCTTTGTAATGGAAACTCCAACTCGTCATAAAAATGATGAATCTTTGTTATTTTTTTGACGCTTTTAAAATGGCACTCTACAACGTTTTGTGTTTTGGTCGTCGATAGATGGACGAAATTACGTCGATTTTGTGATGAAAACCACCCAACATTTTTCGTGGCTTTGACCGACGATGTTGGGTCATGGTTTCAATGAAAAAATGTTTGTCGTTAAAGCGACGAAATTCCAGTGATGAAATTTAGAGGAGTGTTTCGTCGATAATTTGACAATATTTTGTTGAAATGTCACCAAACATTCATCAGAATTTGTATTCAAATACAGTAGTGTGTGGTCCCCACAAGGTACATCATCCCGTAGTCCCATGAATTTTGAGAGTTTCTCATCATTTTTTAATTTGTCCAAAACTGGCAGTCCTCGTTGGTCCCAGTCTATTAACTGGGGGTATACTAGATGTATTTCATGGGTTTGGTTGTTCGACTCAAAAGACACAATGGAATCATGAATAGGGAAGAATCCTCAAACAAGATGGGTAGGTCAATGAGGTGATCCTCATCATTGTCACTACATACATCAGTTATATTGAAGGTATAGTTGTCTAAGGGTAGACCTGTGGATACTGGTAACTGAAGAGGAGTTTTGACTGCTTTAACAAGGGGACTTCTACCACGTATGATTATCCTCGGAGGGGTACATCCAAGGCCAATATTTTTTATGTGCTTCTCAGAAATGATGGGTTCTAATCGGTTGTTTCTATTTTTCCCAAGGTTTTCATTCTTATTATAACCCATGCCCAGCATTAATTGTAGACCTTTTTTAGCATCGTCCATTGGAAGGGCTGGTACAGGTATTTCATCTTCATATAAGAGACTAGATATATCTTTTTCGTCCACCACTTGGCCTAGATACCCCAACTTCTAAATCTAGAGGGGTCTACTTTGAATTTTTGAGACGTTGTGCTATATGGTTGTGGTTGTCCATGGGACCTAAGAGATTTAGGTAACTCTCCTAGTATGAAGGAACTTTTCTTCATTTTGTAGTCTCCATACCAATTATCTTGGATAATAACTTTGATATCGGATATGTTAGGAATACAGGATGTCTTTGACTCAGAAGTGGAGGCGAGGGTAGTTGGATCTACGCATGGAGTTATAGGGCCTTCATCATTCTTTGGGAATTAAGGGATTTTGTAGAATTTTTCTTCCAAATTTTTGCAATAGGAAAAGGGCTCGAGATCGCCATGAATTGTGACCTCTTGGTTCTCATAGGAGAATTTAACACATTGATGAAATGTGGATGCAACAACTTTCATCCCATGGATCCATGGGCACCCCAGAAGAATGTTATAAGGAAGGTTGAGATCAAGAACTTGGCAAGTAGTTTCCATGATGGCCGGTCCTACTTGGATGGGAAGCAGAATGGTGCCTTGAGACACCCTTTCTTGATCTTTATAATCCCAAATGGTGATACCTTTTCCTTTTTCAATCATGTCCTCAGAAAATCCCATATTTTTTATTAGCTTAAGGGAACAAATATTCAACCCTGCACCTCCATCCACCAAGACCTGTTTGAATTTATTTTTATGGACTAAGACTTCCAAATGAAGTGCACGATTGTGAGATGGTTGGGTTGGGAAGTCTCATTCAGATAATTTTAGGAGATGTGGTGTGGTGATGTGTTTGACCATAGCTTGGAACTGGTCTGCATCAAGGTCTATGGGTACAGAAGACTTAGCAAGCACTTTTTCTAGAATCTCCCTATGTGCAGGAAATTTTTTTAGCAACTCCATGATGGAGATCTAGATGGGGGTCTTCTTTAGTTGTTCCAAGAAATTGTAGCCACTGGAAACTGACTTTGAATTTACAGCAAGTTCTCTAGCTTGCATCAATGGTCTAGGGATGGTGATTTTTTCGCTTTGTGCGGTGACTCCACAATCACTTTGGACCCTGGGATATTTACAACACCTACCCATTCATCTAAAGATGTGATAACATGGTCATAAACATGGTTGATGCTGCCATAATTTTTACCTTTTCCATTGTTTGTTTTCCTTATTGTGATCTGGTATCGGGTTCTTGTATATCTTGAGGTCTTGATTCCTTCCCAAATCGTGGCATGGGATGTTCAACAAAAATAGTCTTGTTTTCAATGAGGTATGGGATTAGGGTTTTGAGCCTCATGCAATTGGTTTTTGTGTGCCCCTTTATCTTATGAAAGTCACATAGGTGATTCTCATTATACCATGGTGGCTTAACTTGAGGCTCTTGGTAATTTTCAATGATAGGGATCATGATGATGTTGGCGTCAATGAGTCACTTCATGATAGATTCAGTCGATTCTCCAAGTGGTGTGTACTTCTGTTTAATAGGATATCAGTTTCTTGTGGATGGTCCACTTTTATCATTGACACTGTTAATTGTTTGCGTGTTATTTTTTTGTTGGGGTGTGTTGGATAGAGGGGTGTTTTGGTTGTTATTATGAGGTATTTGATATGTTTTTTGTTGTGTGTTTGGTTTTGGAGCACTGATTACAACCTTATCATAAACAACCCCATCGTTAGTAACATTTTTTTTTCACCCCTGTTCGGGGTTTGTCATTATAACTTGTGGATTGGATATTATCTTGATAAGCAGGTGTCCCCTTTTGTGCAATGAGGGCTCTTTCTATATTGAGAGCCTTGGGTATGAGTTCATCATAGGAGGTGATGCACTATACTTTGAGATGAAAAGCCAAAGTTCCTTCAAGATTTGCAATGATTGTCCGGACTTGATGTTCTTCCGGCACGGCCCACTTGCTTCTATTGGCCTTTGATAACCATCATTGTAAGAAAGATGCAAATTATTCTCCTTTGTTTTGCTTGAGGTTGGACAGTTCCTCCAACCTTATGTCCATGCCCATGTTGAATGCATAATTTTGCATGAAGGCATCCACAATTTCTTGGAACTTTTTGATTCCGAGCGGAAGACGGGAGAAACATTCCATGGATGGGCCAGCTAGACTTCTGGGGAAGAGCCTCATTAGATAAGAGTCATCATAGGAAACCTCCATACAATGTACGTGGAATTCCTTGATGTGATCTTTAGGATTTTTGATTCCACAGTACTTGTCGAATTTGGGTATCTCAAAGCCTTGTGGGAATGGCTTCATCACAATGCTCTTGTTGAACCAATAAGGGCATAGATTCCCTTGTGATTTTGGGGTCTTTCCTAGTTATATGTTTGACACCTATTGTGAGAAATGTTTTATTTGGGTGGACAAATCACTTTGTGGGTCGGCTGGTGGAATGAATGTGTTTTGGGTTGGTGTAGTGACTTGGATGATGGATGGAGTGACTTGCGGACTGGGGGGTGTGTTCACGAGATTTTGTTGCATAGCTAATGCATGTTGATATGCTTGTATTTTTTGTGCCAACAAAGCTTGTTGTTGGTCTTGTTGCTGCTTTTGCACCAACAATGCTTGTTGTTGTTGTTGTGCCAACAATGCTTGTTGTTGTTGTGCCAACAATGCTTGTTGTTGTTGTTGTGCCAACAATGCTTGTTGTTTGGCTTGTTGTTGTTGTTATGCCAACAACGCTTGTTTTTGGGCTTGTTGTTGTTGTTACGCCAAAAACACTTGTTTTTGGGCTTGTTGTTGAGTTATTTTTTTGTGCTTGGTATTGTTGAAAATCTTTTTGGTAAGCATGTTTTTGTAACAATTCTTGTTAGGCTTATGCTTGTTCTTGTGTAGCTTGAGCAACTTGAGCGGCTTACATAGCTTGTGTAGCTTTTTGTTGTTGCAATAAAGCTTGTGATTGTGCTTGGGCTTGTTACTGCTATAGAAATGCTTGTGCTTTTTGTGCGGCTTGTTGGGTTTGGAATTGTTGGAGTGCTTTTTGATTGGCTTGTTGGGTTGCTTGCAATGCGACACTATATTGATTTTTCATGTTTGAATTTGGTGGTAAAGGTGGATGATTCAAAATGGTGTGAGATGGTGTGATGAGACTTTTTTGGAGTGGTTTTTGAGGCGTTTGAGTGATGACAATGTGTTGTGATGTGGAGGGTATAGTCAATGTGCTAGGTCCTTGAAAAACCATGTTTTAAGATATTTGAGGTGTCGTGGATGGTGTAATGGTTGTTTGAGGTGTTTGGATTGTTGCCACTTATTTTTGCGATGTCAGTGGTATGCTTGGAGCATTTGGTTCGCTTGATGTGTTGATTTGACTTATGATTGGAAAATTGATTTGATTCGGTTGATTTTGGATAAGTAGAGGGGGTTGCCCTAAACCAAGGATTGGTGTGGATGTTGATGTCAGTAGGGGAAGTGATGAGAAGATTTTTGGTATGCTTCCTTGAGAAAGTGATGATGAGGGATCAAAGATTCCCCCTAGTCCAAATAAACCCCCTTGTTCTTGTGATACCATGGGGAGGGAGACTTGTGAGTCAAGGGAATATATCGGTGTTGCAAAGAAAGTTGATGGGTTTTTGGTATCATGGAAGATGAGTGGAATGAACAGATGCTTTGGATCTTGAGGGATGGTATTTTTCATTCCCAAGATGGTGTTTTCATTCAAGTTTTGGTTGTTCACAAGGGGGTGTGTTTGAAGAGATTGGATCAATGAACTCCCCTTGCTTATCATGGGTTGGCTTGGGGCATGAGATGATTTCAGTTGGGGGATAAGTTGAAAGATACTTTGGGAGGATGGTGTGAATGACAATGGTGGAAAAATCTTGAGAGGTTGTTCCAAAATGGTGATTACATTGTAATCAGAAGGGATTTTATCCCCTTCCTTTGCTAATGTAAGCATGTACTATGAAGGATTGAATCTCATCATGGTATTGACAATTTTGTGGTTTTCTGGATTTTGGATTATCTCCATGATTTCATTTTGAATAATCCCTAGGGTATTGTTGGTAACGTACTCCACTTGGAAACTTCCCTCTTGAGGATTTTGAGGTATTTGAGGAGGATTGATTGGAAGTTCGATGGATATCCTAGGGTTGAATTTTGTTTCAGTTTGAATCAAATCACTTGAAGTGGACCATAAAATAAGGATCAACTTTCACGAATATGGGAAGAAAACCTCTAATTCCTTAGGTTGGTCTAAACTTTAGGTACAAAGAATAAAATTTGAGTTTTTTTAAGGATCAAATGATGGGAATGGGATAAATGGAAAAAATGGATGGTGTGAATGATTAAACTCGTAAGAACCTTGAAGGGATGCTAGACTCTAGAAATTTTGGATTTTTTATTTTTTATTTGATTTGGGCTTGATTTGGATTTGGATAATGAACCCATAAACCTCAATATGTTGAATGTTATCTCAGAAATAAATTTATCCACAAAGTGATAATTTAACTAAGAATTTGAAGGACTCATCTACACATACTTAGTCAAACAAAAGTATTTTTGATTTAAATGATTTTCCAAAAGTCTAGCATGAGGGATTTTTTCAAGATTCTAAGAGTTGTTGGTGGGATGAGATTTGATTGATGTTTGAGGGATGGATGAAAATATTCATTTTCATCCTAAATTGGACTTAGATAGACTTCCTTTTCTACAAGACCTCGGTATTGAAGAACATGCTTGTACTTCCTATGTGAGAAATTCAAATCTTTGAAAGAGACTTGGGTTTTGACTATAATAAAACTCATACAAATTGGAATTGTTCTTTGAATCATTTTTGTAAAACTTATAGACCAACCTTTATCTAACTTCATGAAGTCTTGAAAGACGCTCCTCATGAGCTTTTGGACTAAGATTCTTATGACGATTTGGCTTAAGATCTTTGACTTTACGGGAAATCATGAGATCAAGCACATGTGAGGTTTAATTGTCTTTTATCTTGCTTAGATTGGTTCTTTTTACCACAAACACTATCTTGATTAGTTTTCAAATTGAATGTCTAATGTCTTAATTTATTTTTATCCCACAAGGTCCATTATGTGGAAATTAAGAAAATTAAGGCAATAGTTCCATTTGTTGACTTTAGTGAGAGAAAATTAAGATGTAAATCCAAATGATTAGAAGCCTCTAAGGATGGAATCCCTGGGGCAAGCAATAGCACTTGGATTTTTCAAAGGTATTTCCTCCTCCTAAAGAGTTTGAAATTTTGAGGATTTTTGGTGAATTTTTGTTTTTCCAATGTTTTAGATCCGAGCAAAGTGTTTTGATTCCAAAATGATGCACAACCCTAGGATTTAAAGAGACAATATTTGTTGAATTCCCACTTTGATAAATCCAATTGTGCTTATTCAAAGCAGATGATTAGAATGTTGACCACACTGGCTCCCCTCCCTGGCACACACTTCTTGGGAAATCCAAGATTTAGTTCTCATGAATCTCCCATGACATACTTTTCATCTCTACTTTGAACCAGAATTATGCGGGACCGCTTCAGAACGACCATTCTTGCACCAACAAATAGATAGGGATTTGGCTTAATGTAAAAAAGGTTCTAGTATAGGAATTTCATTCGTGGGGAATCATCCATATGGAAAGACACCATTGTTTCCCTTATTTCCAAAACAATCCTCGTGATACTTGAACTTTCCTCAACTACCCACACTTATATACCGGGTGGAAGTCACTTGGCTTTAGCGTGTTCCAAGTTGGGTCGTTCCTTGTGGTGATTACTTTTTCCCACCAGGAAAGCCCTCTAAAGGTGAACAATAGTGAGCAAGCACATCCATAGTTTGATCAATCTTTGTTTGCGTGAACAAAGAGAGAAAACACGCGATATACTTAACTCACACTAACAAGATTTTGTTCAATTTTAAGAAACCCAAATTGAAGTGTGGAGGAAATATTTTATACAACTTAATATCACCAAAAGACTTTTGATTCTCAAGATCGCTATGAAGCATGAGAGAAGTGCATAATCCTTTTGAATGATATTATCTTGTAAAAGAGATTACAAAACATGAAAAACACATGTTCATTTTAGACCTCAAAGCAATAATGGATTCTTTTTATGGCACCAAGATGAAGTGTGAAATTGATTGTTCAATTTTTAAAACCCAAAATCAAATCTAGTGAGTTTCTAATTTTCTTTTTAACCAACTTGAAGACATCAAATCAATGGTTAATTTTAAACCGAAAACTAGAGTAAGTTGGCCTAAAATAGAAAATGGAAGCTCTAAGCATTTAAAAATGCTTTGTCAATTTCAAGTTCAATGTTCAATTTTCTTCAACTCAAATCTGCTTGCTTTTGCTCAATTCCAATGTCAACCTTCCCCCTATAGACAATATAAAATTATCAGAAATAAGATAACCCTCCCAATCTCTTATACACCAATATGTCAAACATAAAATAAAAAACTAATAGTAAAGAAAAATTATCAAGAAAATAGAAAGACAACCCATGACTTCTTTCCCTTTGAATTCCACACTACCAAAGGCTTGTACATATAGTTGAAGATAAGTTAAAATATCAAAATCTAGGCTTTGACTCCAAATTATGACAAATGATAATCAATGAAAATGATTCCAAATTTCTAACAACAATTCCAAATCTTGGCTAGTAGCATTCAATCACCATGACTCCAAATCTGCAGAAACTCATAATATAAGTTGCACAAAGAAACAAGAAGCTCTCAATATTCGTGTGTCCTTAGCAAGCTGAAAGGTATTTGATTTTATTCAACAAGCAAACACAAATAGAAGTAGATTAGTTCCACTAGAAAGCTGATATCTTTGACTCCTCGAGCTAAGTTTGAAGGTGGTGTATTTGATGTTCTAGCTCTCTGTTCACATTCAACTATTGTTTGAAATCTATAGACAAGTTAGTCATCTGATGTAACAAGTGAACAATACTTATCTAAACTTCAATATCTAAAGAAAGTTTAAATTAAGAGAAAGCAACATTACAACTAAAACACTTATAACAATCTGACAACAATCATCATAGATAAGATTTGTGGGGTGTTGATGTTGCTTCCAATAGATAATAGTCTAAAATGCTTTGACTACTTCTCATTAAGAGTACACTTCTCAAGATTGATGTCACACAAGTAGACTTTAAAGAAATCTTGAGAAATCAATGTTGAGGTTGATAAAGTGGAACTATAATAAACTTCATGATCAAAATCATAAATGCACAACAACTTTATAATTCACTGCAACTTTATTGTCGATGCTAGAGATAACAGTACCAACTTAAACATCATAAATGTGCATCAATTTGTAATATGATAAAACATAACAATACCAACTTGCAAGCCTACCTTTGATGGGTGTCGAAAGAGTTATATATTATCACTCGCATATTTTCCAAAGGACCTCTTTTATCAACTACTCTAAAGGGTACATAAACTATTTTGATGTGGGTACAATTATCAATGAATTTCAAGCACCATATCTTTTATAAAACATTGTTCATTGGTGATTTTTCATCTAACTTGGCATTGAACTGGACAATAACCCAACAAACCAAACTATGGAGATGTACTTGTTTTTAAATAGTGCGCCATTGGTCATTAAAACAATGGTATGGTAGGTGTAAAGCCAAATTCTGCAACTCATCCCAACATTGATGCTTCCTATGCCAAAAATAGGCATGTAGGAACAAGATATAAATGTTGATCAAGTCAGTAGAAGAAAATACTTTGTCAGACGTTGCAGATGCAGCTACAATGGTAGGCAAGTACGTAGAGAAGAAGACAAGGCATGTGAACTAATTGACAGAATGGATCAAGAGATGCAGTCTCCTGGACTGCAACATTTGCAAGATATGTACAAAATAGATTTAAATGTTGAAAGCTCAAGAAGGATTACGTAGAAGATAGATTTAAATGCTAAAATTTTAAAAAAGGATAAGACAGTCAATGTGAATACCACCCTCTCAGTTATACGATATTATAATATAGTATCCATCGAAGTTGCAACTAAAATAGAGACAAGAAAAAATTGAGATGCTTCAGGTTACCACCTTTATTCTGGGTATCATTTGAATAAGGTGAAAATTTCATTCATATTCATGCATTAAGAAAGAAGTCATATTGCGTTGAAACCTTCATCGGTGCTTCTCTGCTCTCTTCTTCATCCAAACCCTTATTTTCCCTTAATGGACATTCTTGCAAGCAATCAAATGGATGCAGATAAATATGAGTCATGTGGGTACCCAAGAAAGCAAGACGACTATGTGCATAATAGAGTTGTTGAGGCAAGAGGAGCAATGGATGACTATGCTAATACATCCTACACAAATAATGACATGATTCTTTGTAACACTCTTTCTAATCTCACCCTCAATGGGCACAACAATGTTGATGATCTCGATAACCCTCATACAAGCCCTAAAATGGATACTAATGAGAATGGAATATGTGCTTATAAATAATTAACGTCTCGGTATTACTAGATGACTCACAAGAAATATCAGAGATTAAAAAAAGGTACATTATTAAAAAATCTTATGGTCAAAGATAGAGACAACGACTCAATCCTGCATGAATCGACATTAAGTAAAAAGAAATTGAGACTTTTATTTCTATCTACTGCATGAAACAGAGGTGAATAGAAACCAAAAACTCTATATTCTTTGTCAAACAATTGATCTTGTTCATTTTTCCCTCCTTCTAGTGCTAGATGTAGATGCTAAAATTTGCAAACACTTAAACTTTAACACACACTAGCACGGTTAGTCATTTAAAGCAAAGCAAACATAACATCTCTATGAAATACTCCAACATGCTTCATAATGCAAACAAAACAATAAAAGATCAAATAAACTAATTGAGAGCATACAAAAAAGCATGGTGCGTACCTATCCCATAGTGGATTGGTGCTACTTCGATGTGGAAAGTATCCATTTCCCAACCCTTAATAAGCTCTTGGATGGATGTGTGATGAATAAAAATTGCAAGAACCTAGCTATGAAAGATGAATCCTATGCTAACTTGGATGATATTATGGATGATGATGAAATTATGGATGAACTCAAATACATAAACTAGTGGATAGTGAAAAATGGCTAAGATTGTGGATCCAAATACAATAGATAAGGCCTCTATTTATAAGAGAGAATGATGGAGAAATGAGCAAATGGGATGAATATGGAACTAAACATGAGCCAATGGCAAGGTGCCACTTTTCAACATGCTAGTGGAGGATGAATGAGCACATTTTGGTGAATGTGCAAATAAATGCAATTAGGTGGATTTGAAATTTGAAAGATGGCTTGCACAAGAGGATGTGAAGGAGGAGTTAGTGCCACTTGGCTCAAGAAAAAAAGACCTGTGAGAGATATAAATGCCAAGTTGGAGGACAAGTCCCTTTAGAGGGAGATTTCAAAATGAAGGAATATTCCAAAAAAGATGCCCTTTTGAATGAAAATTGAGGATTTAATAAATCAATTAAATTTATTTACATGTGCAAGTTGTAAAATCTAGAGGATTTGATGGATTAGTGTCAAAGCTAATTAGGATTTAATTAACTTAGATGGAGATTAGTTGATTAGACACTATGCTTTAGACTTTTGGATTTATTTAAATAAAAAATGAGAGGAATAATGAATATTTAGATTTAATTAAATAAAGTTTGATTTATTTAATTAAAAGGGATGATGTTAGATTTAAATTAAATAAAGGTTAATTTATTCAATTAAGGAGATGACCTTATTAAATAAAATGATTTATTCAATAAAAAGAGAAATGTTGGGATTAATTAAATAAAATGATTTATTTAATTAAAAGGAGATAATGATTTAATTAGATAAAATGATTTATTTAATTAAAAGAGGAATTATGGTGAATTAATTAAATAAGGATTATTTAATTAAATGGTTAGTAAAGAGGTGCTTTAGGAAGAATTGATGCTAGTGAATCGGGATCGAGTGTATAATATCAATCAGGATATTTTGAACGTCTACAATAATAAATCATGTATGATAAGATAATACTAAAATTAAATCATCTAAATTTAAGACTGGTATCAAAGTGTCATCTCCAATCTTTGAATATACTCTATGTGATCTAAGTGGCAATGAGTAAAACAAAAAGTAAGCATGAAATGGCCAATATTCATATACCGAGCTTGAGGGGATTTTTAAGACCATATAATGATTATTAAATCCAACAAACAAGTGAATATTCATACATGAATCTTATAGCTTGCTCCATATAGATCTTCCCATGTAGTTCACCATGCAAGAAATAACTCTTCATATCCATATAAAAAATTGGACATCCTTCAGAAGCACTAGTAGAAAGTACAAGGGTATGTGTAGGATCATGATGGGCCAAAAAGTGGCAATATGATGGGTATGTGGCTGACGACTTTTTTTTAACCCAAAATTGATGAAACGAAAAGGGTTTTTAAAGAAGATTATCAGCTTTCCACCAATATAAATTATGCTTTACTCTGAATTTAATAAATAATTATTATTCATTTTCTATTGAATTATGACTAAATTCCTAATTTTTAGGTTGATTGAAAAACATCTATAGCTTTCAAACGGTATCATATATTTTGAATCCAAAATATGTGTCACATTCTATGCTTTGTATACTATAAGATTAAAAAATAAAAAATTGAATTTCATGAAGTTTTGATCAAGTTAAGGTGGTCAAAAATACGAGTCTTTATATTTTCAAAAATTTATCATAAAAAAATTGTAATTAATTATTAACTTAGAAAAAAATTACAAACAAATATGCATCACATCGGGAAATGAGTCCTCTACTTATATCTAAAATATTATAAAAAAATATGATCATTTTAATGTGGTTAGGGTGGTTAGACACAAACCTACTTCTTATTTTTTCCCTGAAATTTAAGTAATACTGTATTGAAATTTCAAATTTTCACCAAATAGATTTTATTTTTTTGTAAATTAACCTAGTAATTTAGAAACTACATTCAATTTTCTACAAATTCTATTCTTACATATTTTTGAAATAATATAGATAACTTATTCAAATTTTTATGTCAAGTTACCTAACTCTGATTTTTCTGATTTTTTTGCCACTTAAGGGCCTATTTTTTCCATGATGATCCTGCACATACCCACAAGGAAAATAGAATCCATCTTTTCTATAAGGGAAAAAATATTAATCACTATTCTCAAACTATCCAAAAACCCTTAGCAATAAGACATGCATTATACCTTTCAATATAATCATCAACTCTATATATTCAGTGTCCTACACCCACTTGCACTAAATCATATTTTTTCCTTTAAGAAGAGAAACCAAATCCCATGAGTTTGTTGAACACCTAGAATACTGAGAGGGGGGTGAATCAATATTCACTGAAATTAATTAACTTTATCAACTTTAAACATCCATATAATGCATCAAATTATACTTATAGTAATAGAAAGGAACATAGAAGACATGCATCACATCAAAAAACACAAGAACACTATATTTTACATGGAAAATCAAAAAATGGAAAAACCACTATGAGGATTAGCTCACAATATATTATAACTGGTTATAAGATATTACAAAATGGCTCATTGCCAGGTGGAATCACTATCGAGAGGACTCACTATCTAGATGACTTACTATCCAAAAAATAGAAGAAATGGCTCACTGCCAAGATAGAAAAGAAGGTGGCTCATTGCGCCAAATATTTGAACTGATAAAATGCATCTACAATGTGTTGAAGATGGTTCCAATTAATCCCTATAAACTAACCTAACAGACTTCATGCTTCACCACTTATCAACCTCTTCACACTTTGCTCTACTTCAAATCTCACACACTTAATTATTTTGCATCACACATATCATACCACACCTTCGCATAAGGAGTTAACCTTATATAAATATTGTATCCAACAAAAACATTAATTAGGTCAGCCTAATTAGATGTATGTTGCATCCTCATACTCATTCATCTCAGGATCTAACCATACATGCCTCGCTGAATAAATCAAAACAAGAAACACATTAAAACTAGTTGGCATGACCTATAATTTACTGTCATAAGTCTGATCCATAGATCCTTTAATTTTGCATGACCTCAAAGCCTTTAGGTTGGCATCGTTGGTGAAGCAACAATGGAATGAACCAACTATTCATCCACATTCTAACATGTGTACCTTTAAAACACTTTCCACATGAAATGAAGACACTTTTGAAATATGCAAACACTCCCTCAAAACTACATACCATAATAATTATTTGTGGTGCAGTACAAAGTATTCCAATCAAGTACTCTCTCACTATAACTTTTCCATATCTAGAGCGATACTCTATCAACTCCAACTTCAACTTTGGAGGGCTTCAAGATGTGAAACCTTGGATTTAGATTCCTCCAACATGTACCAAAATTACCTTAGAATCACATGACAAGATTCTTCATTGTGGAGGAAATGTGGACCATAAATCAAGTTCACCATACACTGGAAACTGTACTTTGGGACTTAGGCAATTCTACAAACATTAGGTTTGTTCTAGACCAACAAAACTATATATATATTGGGTTTCCATCACTACATTCAATCATGCTCATAAAACATCAACTATACATCAATATTTGCATCACTACAATTTTGACATCAATGACAATAGCATAGTAACATCATCTACCATACATCCACCATTCTTCTCAATGAAAAACAAAACTTCCAATAGAGTTAGTTTTTATCAAGGAAAAATAATCATTTTCCATAGCATAATCCTACTCTTGAATATTTTCAAACCCTCTAAAATCTATAAATCAATATTATAGGATGAATAAAAAGACTAATTTTCTAAAAGTGTGTGAGTATATGTAATATTAACTCATAGGATCACTAAATAAATTTCTATCCTCATCAATATTTGTGCAATTGCATCTATGAAAAGTATGACTCAGAGGAGGCGGTGGTGGTGGTGAAAGTGGTGGTAAAATAAAAACCACCATCTAAAGTATCCTCAAGTGTAAATGTATCATGATTTGGTGAAGAAGGTGGAGTATGAAATGAGGAAGAATATGTTATTTTAATATCCATTCATGTGAAGGACTCATGAAATTAAAAACATCTATAAATTAGACATCTCTAGTGGTTGGATCAAATAACTAATAAGTCCTCACATCCTCACAATAACCAACAAAAATGAATGGTTGAATTTTATTCTAACTATATGGTATGAATTCTCAAGCATCTCTACCAAATACCCTAAATAAGGAAGCACCAAGCTTGATATTGAAGCAAGCCTCCTCCAATGTAATTCTATACTACCTTCTAGGGAATGCAGTTTTTGAATATAGTTGGCATAGTTGATTATTTCAACAAAAAAATATGGGGGCATAGACTATGAATAAAGCATACAAATTTTTATCTCCCTAATGATTTAATTTTTCTATTAGTGACACCATTATGTTGAGGAGTGTAGGGAAAAAAATATTGATGGTGTATGTCATGCTTAATGTAATAATCTTAAAAGGCTTGGTTCACATATTTTCCATGTCATTTTTAGGTATATATATATATATCAAATATAATAACGTAATTACTTCTCCATGAGCATCAAAATATCTTCAAAATGGTGAATATATCACTCTTTTACTTAAGATATACCACCCATGTGCAATAGGAGTGATCAATAATGAAGGTGAGCACATACTTGGCTCTTTAAAAAGAGGTATATGGAAATTATGTGAGATCGCATTGAATGTTCAGTAAAGTAATGTTGTATAAAAATCTTTAAAAAATCACGTTTTACATGAAACCTTAAGAAGACCAGCTACTAGATCCTACATACTAAGCTATTGAAGATACTTATAATTGAGGTGTCCAAACCTCTCATATCATTTTTTATCAAAAAAATTCCATGGGAAATGTAGGATGGTCCACAAGAAGACTCAAAACCATGAAATCTATATAATATAGACATATTACTAGTTATACCTTAGGAAATAAATTTCTTAGGATGGTGTATTTCTCTAATAACTACATCATGTAGAGAGAACTAAACTATCTATATCCATGCCTAGCATGGAAAATCTAGTATATAAAGATAATATTGAAACAAATATTAAGAATGTAGAGAACATACTCAATGTGCAACCATCTTTCAAATATTTAGTAACTAACCATAAAATTAGAATCTATGTAGAGTTTCCTTTTGTAATCTAATAAATGGGACTATTAGAATGAAACTCAAGTAGATCATGCCAATTGGTCATGTGATAAGAAGATCTTGATTCAAATATCCAAATTTATTTGGATGAATATAAACCTTTAGTTGTAAGTCCTTGATGCTTGCTAGGTTTGGGGATATCAATCTTTTGTATCTTCATGATCTCTTCTAAGGATGGAATCCTTAGGTGAAATTTTTTATTTCATGATTATGTAGTCCATAATAAGAACACAATTCTCTAATTTTATTATTTGTCATGGAATTCATCTAACTTGACTTAGAAGAAGTGGTTCATGTTGTAGTAATGGAAAAAGTATCCCTTTTTCCTTAGTCTGGGAATAGTTAATAATAAAATGATCTTATTGTTGCCTTGATTTAGTGTTGTAATGTGTTTTACACATTCACATTAAGTTAGGGCCCTTTTTAATAAAATGGACTTAATTGGGCCTTATTTAGGGTGTTGTAAGGTTTATATTTAAACTTTCACACTAGTATAGGGCTTTATTAATTAATTGACCTTAATTTTCCTTAATTTTCCCCTTTAATTCAAATCCAAGCCTAGTTAAATGCAAATTCTGAGGGATAAAACTTAACATTCATAAATGATATTACACAACACTTAATTTTAGAAGTTATGTGTCCTAGTTTAGTGACTTAGGACCCATTCACCACATGGTGAATGGGTCCTCACTAGGTCCTGGGACCCTATTTTCACATGATCTTTCACATTTCTTGAAGTGTGTCTTAGGTAAGTGACCTAGGATCCATTTGACACATGGTGAATGGATCCTCACTTATACCTAGGACCCCTCTTTGAAATATGTTTTTGGTGGTATTTTAACAATTTCAAATCCAAGATTTGATGTTGGCTTGTGATATTTGAATTTTAGAAAATAATCTTAAGTTATGTATAAATACAAGGTTATTTTCATTATGTTTCATCTAGAGAGTTTTGAAGAGAGAAGAATCTAAGAAATTTTCATGAGATCAATCATTCATATTCAAGGAGCAAGCAAGAGTGAAGTCTTGTAGCATCATTATATTGTTTTTGAAAGTCTTCAAGATCATTTTGTTGTCAAAGATCAAGCATTATTCAAGAAGTGATGATAGATACCTATGGAGAATCATGATGGATTCTAAGTTTTTGGAGAAGCACCATGAGATTTAACCAAGCCTAATGACTTGTTTCCTGTGATTCCATCTTCTATGATCATTCTATTTTCAACCTAAAGAGAGTTATATTCAAATTTGTGACTTATTAAGGGGATTTGAGATCTCCTAAAGGAGGTCTTTCGTATTGTTCATGTTTCATTCTAGGATCCTATTCTAACATAATTGAGTAGGGTTTCTTTGCATCATTAGAGATCATAATCTTAGATACACTTAAGGTTAGGATTGCAGACATGTTTCATGTTTCAGATTTCTATTCATAATCAAGGTTTAATTACCAAACTTGGGTTTGACTGAGATAAACCCTTATCCACCAACAAACATCAACATTTGTTTTGCATATTATTAGCAAGTATCGATCCAAAAGTAGGGGATTTCAATTTATAGGAAGGAATTATAGATCTAGAACTTCAAATTTAGATTCACAGTTTCCTAGAAGATCCTATCAAGACCCATTCACCATAGGGCGAATGAGTCCCTGTTAGGGTTTCAAAGGAAGCATTTTTTCATAGTTCATAAGCTACAGTTTCTGATTCAGAGTTATCCAAGGAATTCTACCAGGACCCATTCACCATAGGGCGAATGATTCCCTATTGAGGTTACAAAAACAACAAGTCTCAAATAGGTGCACAATATTTATTACCTTTAGTTTTTCCAAAAAATTTACTATTTCTTATTGTTTTATGATAAATTTCTTCATTGCACTTTATGGATTTAGGTTTAGAGGTTTTTTTTCTATTTCAAATTTGTCTACCCAAAATACTACTTGACCTAGACCCCCGTCCTAGCAAAAAGAGAAATTGTTGATTCAAACCTTTATTTGACTCACCTTTTGGGTTGATAGTTATTTCATAGTTTATGTAGTAACGGAAAAAGTATCCCTTTTCCTTAATTTGGGAATAATTCTCATTGAATTAACCTAATTTTTCCTAGGTCTAATGTTGTAATGTGTTGTACTCATTCACATTGATCTTGGGCCCCTTTTTAATAAAATTCACCTAAATTGTACCCTATTTATGGTGTTGTCAAGTGTTGTAACACACTTTCACACTTATCTAGGGTCTCATTAATTGATTATGGTTAATTAGAGTTAATTAGCCCCGTTAATTTAATTCTAATTTAAGACTTATTTGTGACACATTTTGAGGATCCATCCCGACACCCAATATTCAAATTGTAAAAAATTTATCTAGGAAAAATCAAGATCCTAGAAAATGGTGCTAGGACCCATTTGCCCTAGGTGGTGAATGGGTCCTCCCTCTATAGGAGCCCCCTTTCTTTGCACATTTGACATTGGTTTTTGATGTTATTTCATCCCCTGAAGGCAAGGTCCTGGAAACTTGTGCCAAGACCCATACAACCTTCCCTTAATAAGGACCTCCTTTTTGAATTTAATTCTAGCAGGATTTTAATAATATTCATTTCTAGATCCAGTGTCCACTTGAATTGTTTCAATTTTGGAGTTAATCTCTAGATTTAGTGTAAATGAGGGGTTAATTCACATTGTTTCTCCTAGAAAGTTTATAAGAGGCTTAAGAATTCAAGTTTTCAAGCATTAGAGCATTACAACATAATTTCAAGGTAGATTATCAAGAGTTTATTGAAGAAATTCAAGATCATTTCATCATGTCTAAGGCATAGTGCATGCATGCATGTTGTTGAGCTAAGATAGTGGATGTAGCCTACTTCCAATCATTTTTTCACATATAATATCTACATTCTTCATGGCCACTCCATTTTTAGTTTGTAGATTTATACTCTAAGACAACATCCAAGGTATCATCAATTACATATTTCATGTTTTATGCTTCAATTTCGTTATTTCATCATTTGGTTTAATTACCTAAATAGGGTTTGACTTAGGAAAACCCCTGTTCACTAATAATAAACAAGTTTTTCTCCACTTGAGTGTGTTTTTGTAGATTTATAGGTTAAATATCAAGTGGAGAATAAGTTTAGAGCAAGAGTGTCAATGTTTTCAAGTTGCAAGATTGACCTTTATAGTGCAAGAACAAAGAAATGAAGCTATAGAATTTATTAAAGGTTTTTAGGAGCTGGAAACCCAGGATCTATGAGTGCAGATATTGAGGAAAATAACCTAGATCTCAGGTTCAAAAACCCTAACAGGGACCCATTCACCACTAAATGTGAATGAGTCCTTTGTGCTCTAAAAAATAGGCTTCTTGTAACAAGGTACACACCATTTTGAGCTCTAAAAAATTCCCTCATAGTTGTTATAATAGTAAGGGTTAGTTTCTAATTGTTATTTGCATCTTATCACACATAAAATCACATAATATTAGGGTGAAAATCATAGTGGTTTGTCATCTTGATCAATTCATTTTGGTAAACCCTATTTTCACCCTAATCGGTTTCGATCTAATTTCTTGAATGAAATAGTGGAGAATAGGATTATTTACCCCATTTTTCTTTATTTCACATGTATTATAGTTTTCTTCTACATGGAGGTATTTACACTTTCTATAGTTGATTTCACCTTCGCTTTTGAATACTTCTTTCCTTTACCTTTTGATATCTGTTTCATTCATTCTTGACTTTTTGAGGACATGATTGAATCTATGGGAGTTAACATAGGTTATTCCCTCGCATGAGTCTTTCACAAAACTAATAAAATTGTGCATCTTGACTTTAACATGAATATAATCCATTATAGAGTAAAAATTAGAATAAAAAGCATGAGAAGATTCCTTTAATTTTGACAAGATCAAAAAAATCAATCATTATAATTTGACTTTAATTTTCTTCGAACTTTAATATGAGAAATAAAGACTTGAATTTAACTATATAAATTTTTCAATTAAAGGGAAGGAATTATTGGATAAGGTCATCAATTCAAAATATTATTATAAAGCATAAAATTCATTAACTATACGAAATAAATTATTTAATTTATCTCATGTTTCTTTAGGTAATGTAAAACCTATATTTTTAATTAAACATTATCATTGCATGTAAGAAAATGATTCCCATAACTTCATCTAATTTTTATAATATATAAATTATTCATATCTTCTTATAAATTTTATTTATTATTCACTTAACAATATTCATAGACCTTTAGCTTGAATAATTTGTAAGAATTTAATCTTTTAGGTGTGATAGTTATGTGGAGTTGAGAAATCAATTTTTGGATCCATACTGAAACACAAAGAGATACTTAAAACTACACCTTACAAATTCCCCAAGTTTGATTAGTGTTGCGAAATAAGCCCCAATAAAAATGAACATGTTTTTGTTACATTGATAATTTTGAAAGCTTAAAGTGGCCATTTATAATAAAAAATATTTTTTATAAGTTTTTAGAAATACAGGCTTTATCAAGGTTACAAAATTATATGCAAATTTAGTAATAATATATTAACCTAGATCCTAAATAGAATATTAAACAAATAATATAAGTACAAATTTGCAACACAACCAAAAATTTAAGTGTTATTGTTATTGCAAGGGTTTGCACCTGATGCCAAGCTGAAAACTCAGCAATCACGTGCAACATGGGACTACTCTCAGGCTGTGGGTATCCTATGGTGAGAGTAGACCTCTAGATTATGGATTGGCTCCCCTTTAGATAACTTGAAAATACTAATACTTGACAAGGAAAAGGATAAGAAGGATGTGCTCATAATTATAAAACCTATCACTAATAGGTGATACACCAAAGATAAAACTTGGTAATGTTGTTGAAACTCACAAATCCACTCAAGTGATGGAGATGTACTATCTCACAACTCTACTACACATGCTTGCAAAAATGATTCTTATGAAATTTTTTAACTTTTTGATGTTGATTAAAGGAAAATAATGATGTTTTCACAATTTTGATACAATGAAATGATAAACACAATCACAGACCTACACTATAACATGCCACTCTTTGCATTCAATATTGAATAAATTTTGATAAAATAAAGGAAAACATAATATATTTATCATATCATTCTCAATCAATACTAACACCAAAGAATATATTTGAGGAGGAAACAAGCTTCTTTTATTGAAAACCAAGATTTTCTTGCATTATAAGGAAAAATGCTTTACAAAATGACTGTAAGTCTCATTAGAAATGAGTTAGAAAGTATGAATATACTGCTATAGCAATGACCAAACTCAAAACTAAAGATCGAATGAGAGAAGAAGAAGACTTACACAAAAGGCTCCAAGAATTCAAATTTTGAATTTTGGCTCCAATTAGCCTGATGGGTTGTTTAACACCTCTCCTTCAAATTAGGCACTTGACTAAAATAGAACTCCTCAAAAATGGGCACAAGGAATTCTAAATTTGAAAAACAATCCAAATGGTCGTGCCTAACTGAAAATCCCCCCAAAAATAGGGTTGAAACTGCAAGAAACATGGAGTTAAGTGCCTCGAAATCCTCCTTGACTCATACTCCATCCACTTGGACTCTTAAACTGGAGATGAATTGCTAATTAAGTGACCAAATCTCTATTTTTCCTCCATAATGCTTGTCAATCTCCTTTAAATCTCTAGTTACATCCATTTAACTCATAAATTAAAGGCCCACACAATTATTTTTTCATCCTAAATATAATTAAAGTGATTTATCATGATGCATCACTTTCATAATATTTTACATTAGGAATTGGATGTAAAAAGAAAAGAAAAAGGAAAAAATCCCTAATACCTACATGGGTATTAGTTGAAGGAAAAGACTTTTTAAAACAAAGGGAAAAATCCTAAGTGTTGGCAATCGGTTCCTAAGGTAAAACAAACCATAAACAACCACACATTCATTCTTTAATTCTTTTCCTTCTTCTCTGCCTTTGAGCATCGCCATGGGGACTTAGGATTTCATCAGCTTGAACCTAAAGAATATTCTTGTTGTTTTTGAGGGATCTCCATGGAAATAGTTGCGGCCATTCTATATTTTGATGTGTTTTTTTCCATTTTGTCACCCATGTGAGGATGCAAGGAATGCTTTTATCTTGATCTTTAAGAGGATTGAGTGTGGATCACGAATATTATTCTCCATGGAAAACTAAGGTATGTTTTCCCCATTCGAGTCTACATTATACTTTATTTCTTTGTTAGAAAAAATGCTTGAATCTCCTTCAAGTTGCAGGGTAAATTCTCAGCTGCACCTTCTCTTATTAAAAGATGAAATCTTCATTTTTTTTCTACAAAAAACCACTTGAAATTTTTTTTATCTCTTGCTCTCTTTTACATTTTCAGCCCCTATAAGTTTTTAGATCTCGAAATGCTTCTATGGTCACGGCCTCCATATCATGTTGCTTTTAGAAATTTGGAAAATAATGAAGTGTAGACATTGTTCTCTACATTTATCTTATCATTTTTATTGTGAGGAACCTCTGAACCTCTATGGTCATGGGTTTGTTTTCCTACCCATATATTTAATGTGCTCCTCAACATAATCCTTTTGTGTCTTTGAAAACCAATTCTCTCTTAGCATGTTACTGGCGCTTCAATGTTTCATATAAAATCTCTTAACTCATATTACTTATGAAAGGCTATCAATAAGTAACCTTAATCTCTACAAGACAAAATGTCGTTATCTTTCACAAACTCCATTTGCATATGTTGTTTGATACCTGTAGCTTTTAGAGAAATGCATTCTCTATACTCTTTTAATTATCTCAATACAGTTCTGCATATTATATTTGTGTAGCTTGCATTATATTTGGTTTCCTCAAAGTATGCATTGAAATACTAAAATCATGCCTTCTTCTCATTTTTTCTCATTGTATTGTTCTATGTGTATCAAATGAATGTTTTTTATTTTTATGATGTTGTTGTCTAGCAATTTTTGTCCCCTTTATCATGATTATGGCTTTATGACATTGTTCCTCAAAACACTCCAAACAAGGCTTATAGATTCCATTCTATACACACATAATAGTTAGGCATGTATAAAGGCACTACATTAATGTTCTCCATAGTATTGCATCAGAGTTATTGTTGTCATTTTGATTACATTATCAAAATAAACTATCACTCATTTTGCTCACTGCCCCTTCAAATCTGAAAACTACATGGTTGTTGTCCCATCATTGATGATGAATTGTCAGGCACTTAAATAACTATGTATATGGTGAATACCCCACATTGCCACTCCATGAGTAGTGCATTCTTAGTTGTCTCTTTGTTGTGTGCAAGCACTGTTTGTAAGATACCTTGATTAAAATGTATATGATGACACCTTCAATCAAACAATACAACAGAAAAACCAGCAACACCTTCTTTGTTGTCCTTCAATAGGAGCACTTCAAATAGCATAAACAATAAAATTAACAAGTTATGTGGCAGCAATTGGCATGCAATATTTGCTTGCAAAACAAAAATTTCTAATGAAAGATAATACAATTTATTTATGTTATACATATCCACTGATCATTCTAATGAACCCTTGAACATTCATGTTTTTTATTTCATTGCATTCTTAGATTTGACTATCATGAACGGTCAATGAGCTTAAAGCTCTTGTAGTTTCTTAATGATTTACTCCTTCAGTAAATGTTTCCTTTGAGTAATTATGAATGTATTTCCTTATTCAAACCCCTCTTGAAGTTAAGGGGTGACATGTTGGGCTCAACCCTTATGGGAGCCACAATTTATCCCACATGCTATAAATAGATGAAACAAAATAGTAACAAATATTTCGCCTATACCTACACAAGAAGTAAACATGTTAGATAAAATAGAGCATATGATAGATGTGTTTGATAAATTTCTTGTTTTCCTAGACATTTTTGGTATTCTCGCTATTTAAATGCACATGAGGATCAAATTATATGTTTATGGATAAGTGCACATGTATTGATTGGTGATCCTTCATTGCTCTAACAACACTTTTCTCTCTCACATGCAAGAATATCTGGAGCAACAAGGCAAGCAACAACTAGAGTTAGGACAAGCAAGAGGGGCAACAGAAGATGCAAAGCCTAAATCCAACAACTGGGATTCATCATTCAGGCAATGACGATTCCCCTTTCTCTGCATATACATTTTTCATTATTATCTATAAATGTATAGTTTTTCCCTTATATGCATTTTAATAGTTAGTTCTACGGCTTGTGTGGAACACCATACATTTGTATTATCAATAAAGATTACTTTTTGTAAAATATGTTTCACTCTCTTGTCTGTTGTATGCATTTGCATAATGTAATGATACATAGTCTTTAGATATTTTCCTTTATACATATGAATATGGCATAGCAAGGAATGGATGTGCCTTTTTTTTTCACTGTAATTTTCATAATCAGCTCTACCTATTTGAGCTAAGAGCAAAAATAGGTAATAGTTACATAGTTTCTATAGATTCTTAAAGTATGAAATAGTAAAAACACTACAAACTATTGGTGAAGTCTAGAAATCTATAGTAGTTAGGTTCATGCAAAGTGGTAGAATACTATTGATTAGGTTGTGTCAAAATTTGGAATTCCATGATAATTTAGACTTTGAATACTTCTATTAGTTCAGACTTCTAAGTCCACTTGCAAATCAAAATTTAGAGTTTGGATGCAAGTTAGACTTCAAAGCTTGTTTGTAGTTCAAAATTTAAAGATAATTTGTAGTTTGAACTCTAAAGTTTTTTAGTTTGTACTTTGGAGATAATTTTTATTTTGGACTTTAGATCTAGTTTGGAAGTCTAAATTTGGAGTCGTTTGTCTAGGTCATATATACTCTCAATATCATAGAAGTTAACCATTTGCAACCCTATTTTTATTACATGAAAAACTTCCAGTTACCTCTTATACTACCAAAAATTCTTTCAAAATAATATTTAGGTATATATTTTCATCTTGTCTCACCATTATTTCTTCCTTCTACATACTCACTGACTATTATTCTAACTATTCAATATTTATTTTAAACTTTATCACCTACACTTGACCTAATTTTCACATTGTTCACTTCATCAATGTTCTACTCATAATATTTTTCTTTCAAACAACCATATCAACCACATTATCTATTTATCTATTATCAATTATAGGTTACTAATATCACACCTAAAAATTTGACTTCTATCACTATAAAATAAGTATTCACTATGAAAATCATCATGCTCCCAATCATACTTACATCTATATATATTTTATTTTCTCTAATTTTATTTTGCATCCATATCTATTGCTAGAAGTCCCTATATTAAGTACACCAAATACATACCTAGCTTCAACTTCATTTCACCATTGTTATATTTATATTGAAATTCTTTGTATCTATGATAAAAACTATTATCTACTCTATATCTTATTTATGATTTTTCCTTATCAAATCAAAATAAAATATCCCATCCCTTTTGATGGATGTTTAATCACATCAACATATTGGAGAAATATCAGTTCCCTACTTAGAAGGTTATTTACACCTAAATTATTTTCTTAATTGCACTTGGAAGTTAAGACAAATATATTCCAATAGATGAGCTATAATTTTATAGTCTTGATTGAGGTCATTTATATAAAATGAAGAGTTACAAACTAGTTTTGAAAAAACTTTGATCTTTCAACCATTTACACATATATTACAGTCTGATAATATTTTATTGAATTTCAATCTATGATTGAGTTTCAATGAATTTTATACATTTCAACCTTTCAAACAATATGGGAATAGAAACGTGTTCCAAATCTAAGTCTAAAAATTATATTTGTTAGTGTATTTTAATGAAATTATCATAATAATCCCTCTTTCACCAACACATCAATTAAAATAAATAATTTTAACCCATGTTTGCTTCAATAATTTCACTAGAGTTCCCTCAATTGAGAAAAATAAGAGATCTTTCAAATTTTACTACCTTGCATAGAATAAAACAACCTTTAAAGTCTTGTAAAAAAAATCAAACCCTTAAAATGATACTACAACTTGGAATATTTAAAGGATTCACTTCAATTTTAGGCCTCTACATATATAAAATTCAAAAAATAATGTTATGACACATAGAAGATGAAAATTCATAAATAAATTCGCTTAAATTGATTAATAGATTCAACATTTAATAATTTTCACTAGTTACAAGATTAGTGTGCATACAAATTTCCATAGAACAAAGTTCATAATGAATAAATATTTTAAATATTATTTAAAAAATTCATAAAAACATTTATTAAATTTTTACATATAAATCCCCATAACAATAAAACCAAAATTTTCCTAATCTAACCAAGCAAAAATATATTAAGATTCAAGAAAAAGAGAGGGGAGAAGATAAAACATTAGAGAATCGAAGCCTATGACTCCTATACTTAACACGTTATTAGGTACATAAATAAATTGATGAAAATCATTACCCATATAACCTATATCCCTTAATCCAAATTTAGGAAGGTGTGATCTCCAAAGGAAAAAACACAATGTGCGAGATATATATTTGTTGTGTAGAAAATTTGGGTTTATCAAAATGAATTGATCAAGATGATAAGCCACTAAAATTTTCCTACAAAACATGCAATTGTGTGTGTGATAAGATGCCAATAACAATCAGAAACTAACCCTAACTATTATAGCAACTATGAGGGAAGCTTTTAGAGCTCGAAATAATATGTAGCTTGTAGAAAACTTATTGTTTTTAGGCCACAAAGGACTCACTCGCCTTTAGTGGCAAATGGGTCTCTGTTAGGGTTCTAGAAACTAACTTTTGGTTATTATTCCTCTTAGTTTGCACTCCTCGATCCCAAGCTTTCACTACTTCATGCCTCACTGAGGACTCATTCACCTTTAGTGGCGAATGGTTCCTTTTAGGGTTTCGAAAAAATAATTTTTGGGTCTTGTACTTCAATGTTTACACTCTCAATTCCCAGGTTTTTAGCTCTCGAAAGTCTGGAATAAATTTTGTATCCTTGTTTTTTTGTTCTTGCACTATGGATGACAACTTTCAACTCTTCAACTTTGACAATTTTTCTCCAAATCTTGCTCTTTAACCTAAACCCTACAATCACACATTCAAGAGGAGAAAAATGTCATTTTTTAGGGGATAGGGGTTTTCCTTGGTCAAACCCCTTTTAGGTAGTTAAACCAAATGATGAAATAATGAAATAAGGACATGAAACATGAAACTTGAAATGATGATACCTTGGACGATGTCTTGGAATGTAAACCTACAAACTAACATGAAGTAGTCATGAATAATGTAGATCTTGATCTCAAGTTAGATGTAAAACAATTCTTGCAAATGGATCTTCAATGCTACATCAACAACATTAGCTCCACAAAATGCTTGATGCATTATTCCTTTGACATGATGACATGATCTTGAGTTGCTGCAATAAAACCTTGATAATTTTCCCTTGAGTGTTTGAAATGCTCTTGTGAACTCTATAATTCTCTTGTAAATGTACTCTTGAGTGCTCATGAAGATCTTGAATGAAACTAGGTGAACTAACCCCATATTTATACTAAATCTAGAGATTAACCCTAAAATTCAAATAAATCAAGCCGACACTAGATCTAGAATTGAAAATCATTAAAATCGCACCAAAATTAAATTCAAAAAGGGGGTCCATATTAAGAAAGGACCCATTCGCCACCTATGGTGAATGGGTCCTAGCACAAGTTTCCAAGACCTTGACTTCAGGAGGTGAAAGAAAATCAAAAACCCATGTCAAATATGCAAAGGTGGGTCCTATAGAGGGAGGACCCATTCATCACCAAGGGCGAATGGGTCCTAGCACCAATTTCTAGGACCTTGATTTTTCTAAATTAAATGCCATGTAATATCATTATTGGGTGTCGGGATAGATCCTTGAAAAGAGGGCTTGAATTTGAACTAAAGGGCCAATTATGCTCTAATTAACCACAATTAATTAATGAAACCCTAGATAAGTGTGAAAGTGTAATACAACACTTTACAACACCTTAAATAAGGTAAAATTTAAGTACATTTCATTAAAAAGGGGCACTAGATTAATTTGAATGTGTACAACACATTACAACACTAAACCAAGGCATTGTTAAGTTAATTCAATGTCAATTACCTCCAAATTAAGTGTGAAAAAGAGCTACATTTTTTAACACTACATTTTCCCCCCACTTTAGTGAGAGTATGAACCCATGTCAAACTCACACTAAAGTAGACATTCAAGACACATAAGTATACAACATTAACAAATATACATAGTCATACCCTATCAAAGGCCAATAAATAAAGAAAAACAAAGGATCAAGCACAACCATTCCAACACGATGTGGAACGGGGTTATTTGTTTGTAACATATTCTTCTCACTCTAGGGTAGTGGAACCTCAGTCTTTCCACTAGGTGAGTTGTCCCAATCATGTATGTTCAATTTAGGGTAGTGGAAGCTCATTCTATCCACTAGGTAAGTTGTCCCAATGAGGTGGTTTAGTGAGAAAGGCATGCTAGTGTGTTAGCTTTGTTCCCACCGTAAAATGATAAATTCATGTCAGTGTGTCATCTTTTCATCATACAAACCATACTAAATCTATCCTCCCAATAACTTCAATAAGGCACCACAATGTAATTCTTTTGTAAATTCTTTTGAATTTCATGTATGTAATTTTTTGTTAAAGGGGATTTTGCTTTGTTAATGTAAGGTCTTCTTCTTAGGGAACACCATGTCTAATGTCTCCAAGAGAGGACAAATCAAAGAGTATCTATCGCCACCTATGGGATTCCTCTCATTTCGCATCACACCACGAAGGGAGAGAGTATTCTTAGAAATATCATACTCTTGGAGGACATCAAACCCAATAACACCACCAAGAAAAGGACATGTCATAGGAAAAATAAAATTGTGCCATGAAATATGTCAAAAGATGGCATCGATGTATGTCCCCACTTTAAAGTGGTTGCTAACACCATTACTATGAGAAATTTCTTTAAAGTAGCCAATTTTTTGTCCTAAGACATGAGTGTTTTCCTTGGAAAACACTATGCCAAGTCATATGTTACCAAAATAAAGCTATGTCATGAACAAGGAAGAAGGGGTTTCCCCCAAAATACAAGTAAAGATAACTCAATACATCACATGCAAGCCAACTTAGGGCATGTCGGTCACATCCCAAGCTTTCTCTTATATATACATGGAAGGCAGTCAACTATCTAAAAGAGGCAATGACAAGTGGAATACGAGGACAAGGCTACCTAATCCCTTGCTCCCACTTAGTGCAAGACAAAGATGAGCTAAGATGATTGATGAGAAACATGAAAATCGGTATCAATTAGAGGAACTAGGTGCATCAACACAAAGAAGAACACCATAATCCTCAAGATGTTAAATTTTGTTAGTCAAAGCCTAACATTAGTTAGTAGAATGACCATGAACTCTATGATATGCACAAAATTAACTCTTGTAGTAAAATTTATTTCATGTTATTGGAGGGAGAGATATCAAACAATCTTGGAGGATTCTTGACAAGATACTCTCTTGATCAATAGTAGAAGATGTTCCTTTATTTTGTGACAAAGATATCTCTTGTTTAGTACAAGATGTCATACTTACACAAGACTCTTTAGATTACAATATTTTGTACTCTCCTTTACAGGGGGTGTAAAATCTATAAAATTCAAATCATTAGTGTTTTGTGTGATGACATTTATGCTAAGAAAAGATTTATCTATTTCTTTCATTTCTTTTGAAGGACAATAACCAAGACCACGAGTTGCTTCTTGCATTCTAGGGTCTATAGGGACATGGATACCTTGTTCTCTAGCACCACATCCTTTTCCACTATACCCAAATTGTCTCATAAGTTCATAAACTCTTCCATAAATCTTTTGTATTTCATTAAAATTTGGTGGTTGTTCATAATCAACTTCGTCAAAGTTTGTTGTGTAATTTTCTTGATCTTCTAAAGTAGTTGAGGTCGATGCTTTTGAATTTTGTATTGACATTATTGCTTTTTCTTTTCCCTTTCTAGAATCTTATTTTATGATATTCGGTTGCCCATCAAATTTAAGTGTGACATTCAATTATTCCAAATCATCTATTGACAACATTGTGAAGGGTTTAGGACACTTATCTTTTTATTCTTAGTGCACACTTATATAGTTGGTGTCAGTGTTTTCAAAGTATTTTCCTTGTCTTTTCTAAGTTTCAAAGCACTATAAGGCTTAGGATCAGCTTCGAGCATGTACACTTTGTTGTTTTAGACATACTTCATTTTACGATGAAGAGTAGAGGGCATTGCATTCATCTCATGAATCCATGGCCTACCTAAGAGGAGATTGTATGAGAGATCTTGAGGCATAACATGGACTAGAGTATGCAATGTAACCTTTCCAGCTTTAATAGGCAATATAATCACACCAAGCGGTTATTTTCTTACATTATCAAGCCCATGAATAGATAAAGAATCAAGTTGAATATCGCTTCTACTCATTTTGATCTTTTCCAAAAGGCTCACACTACACAGATTAATAGTTGAACCATTGTCAACAAGGGTTCTCTTTATCCTGATCCTACTAATATAAGGTGCTATCATTAAAACTTCATTTTTTCTCTTCTAACGAAGGTAACTAATCTTGATGGAAAGTAATGTCTAAGATTTATAGGATTATAGCTTGAATTTGAGTTGCCACATCATTTGATTTCACATTAGGAATTGTAGGGGCTTATTGTAAAGCACTTTGAAGCATGTTATGATAGTTAGGTGAGGTTTGAATAAGTTCCCATAAGGATATCTTAGTAGGAGTATTTTTAAGTTCAATAGGATCATACTACTTTCCAATTTTGAAAGGAAAACAAGGAGGACCAAGTAAGTGTCGTGTACTGATTTTTATCAATTATTTAATTACAAATATAAATCATGAGATTTCCATGTTTATGATAGATGATTATTAAGATTTAAATTTAAATTGAGATTGAAATTGAAATTTAAGGGTATGTGCAGGATCAACATGGAAAAAATAGGCCCTTAAGTGGCAAAAAATTCAAAAAAATCAGAGTTAGGCAACTTGACATAAAAATTTCAATAAGTTATCTATATTATTTCAAAAATATGTAACAACAGAATTTGTATAAAATTGAATGTAGTTTCTAAATTACTAGGTTTATTTACAAAAAAATAAAATCTATTTGGTGAAAATTTGAAATTTCAATAAAGTAGTACTTAAATTTCAGTGAAAAAATAAGTAGGTGTCTGTCTAACCACCCTAACCACATTAAAATGATAATATTTTTTTATAAGATTTTAGATATAAGTAGATGACTCATGTCCTGATATTTGTTTGTATTTTTTTTCTAAGTAAATAATTAATTATAATTTTTTTATGACAAATTTTAAAAAATATAAAGACTCGTATGTTTGACCACCTTAACTTGGTCAAAACTTCATGAAATTCAAATTTTTCTTTTTTAATCTTATAGTATGCGAAGAATAGAATGTGACGCGTGTTTTGGATTCAAAAAATATGATACCGTTTGAAAGCTATAGATGTTTTTCAATCAGCCTAAAAATCAGGACTTTAGTCATAATTCAATAGAAAATGAATAATAATTATTTGTTAAATTCAAAGTAAAGCATAATTTATATTGGTGGACAGCTGAGAATCTCCTTTAAAAACCCTTTTCATTTCATTATTTTGGGTTAAAAAAAGGTCGTCATCCACATACCCATCATATTGCCACTTTTTGGCCCATCATGATCCTGCACATACCTTTAAATTTAAATGCAAATTAAATGATTTTGAATTCATTATTATGAAATTCAGGGATTGTCATTGCTGAAGAGAAATTGAGTGCAAGTGAACGCAAGAACAGGTGAACGAAAATAAAGGCGAGAACATTGTTTAGGTAGAGTCATTTTAGACACTAGACGTTAATGAGGATGATGGAATCTCACACACCACTTAATTAATTAAAACGTAATTTGATGATTAAATGGTTGTTGTGGCTATACTTTGTTTGAACGTAATTGCGAAAAAGAATATATTTGTTTTAAATGGCAATTTGATTATTTTTGTGAGGAAATTGATTTTATTCAAGAATTACTTCTTTGAGTAAATATTTTATTATTAGTTGAAAATAATAATGCTTTTATTCTAAATTAATGGAATAAACTTCTAATTGTGAAAATTTATATAATGTAAAAATGGTGTTATTGAATTATTTGTTATTTTCTCATTTAATAAATGAAAGAGGAAAGATTTGTTTAAATAGAAATAAATTAATATCAAAATTAGTTATTTAAAACAAAGATAGAAGAAACAATACGTTTGCAATGGAAATTGAAATAGAATTGAGAACAACAGTTAACAATTAGAAAACAAATATCTTTCAATCAATATTTGCATGCAATCATAAATGAAACTTGGAGTTCTAGCCATTTGGCTAGAGATCAAACTGAAATTGTGGATCTGAATTTATGGTTAACAACTACCATTTGCATGAGATTACATACAGAGAGAGAAAAAGTTCGAATTAAAAAACAAATAGAAAAGTGAAATCCGTTTTTAGGAGGAGAGGCTGAAAAAAACATATATTTTTCTATCATTTTTTTATTGGGGAATTCATCTTATCTTACCCATGTGCCAGAGGAAGGAGGAGAATTTTTTTTCATTTAACTTTATTCTACTTGAGAAATTTGTTTTTCACCATGCACAGTAATCTGTTCTAGAGGTGATGCACGGCCAGGCTAAAAAGATTGAATTTCTATTTTTTTTTCTTAAATACATTTTTGGCTTGTCTCCTATACATGGCTAGCAGAGGGAGTCTTAGCAACTTAGTGGTCACATATCTTCCTTGAGGCATGCCAAAGAGAAGAAGAGGGGTGGCAAGGAAGAGAAGGAAGGTGGGAGCAGGGTAGAAGTAGAAAGGAGAGGGTGTGCAGTAGAGAGGAAAGGTAGGGAGGAAATACATTGACGAAGGAGTGAAGAAAGGAGTGAAGGGATAACATAGGGAAGAAAGAAGAAGGTGTGGCTCGTGGAGGATAGGGAGAGACTTGTCTCCCTTCATCCCATGTAAGCAGTAGGGAGAATACAAAAGGGAAGGAGAATAGAGGTGAAGAGGTGCGGCCAATCAGTAGAGAGGAGAAGATTAGAATAGTTGGTAGTTTGAAATCGGGTTTCCATAACACCCAAGTAGCAGGAACAGCAGGAAAGAAAAGAAGAAAGATATAAACAGAAATAAAGAGTATTAAGAACAGAAACTTGGCAGAGGTTCATCTCCAGATTCCACAAATTACTAGGTAGAATCAAATAAGCATTATTTAACAAATTCGTGATCGTAGTATGTTTAATTTGAATCAATTTCTTTTGTTTCTTGTATTTAAACTATTAAAAATTATCATTGTGTTTTTATCAGAAAGTTATTGAACATCTTGAACAGAAAATTTATTGAAAAACAATAGATTTTATTGTTATAAAATTATGTTTTAGTATATAAATGAATATAAACAGAAAACAACATGTTTTAGATTTATTCTATAACATTTAGTGAAGATTTTTACCACAAATAGCATGTTTTTAGATTTAGAAAACCTTCAAACGGAAACTATATTCATTATCTAAACAGACAAAGAATTGGAAATTTCAAAGAAAAGATATCACAGAATAAAAATTGTTGAATGTTTTTTTTTTCCAGAATGTTAAAATAAAATAATTTAGTGTATTTAAATATTATAGGAAAGTGAAAGTGAAAATTGTTAAATCTCTTGGAATGATTAAAAATTATTTACGAAACAGATGTAAAAATGAGTTGTTAAACATGTTCTTGAAAATTTATTATTTTTTTTATGGAAAGGTGCAAAATAGAAAAGAAATTAAGTAAATTAAAAATATAAATTACTTGGAAACGAAATGAATTAGAATAGGATTATTTTGAAGTGAATATAAATTAAATGAGTAAATGAACCGAAAGAATGTGTGCTCATTTATGCCTGTTTAAATATGTACTTAGATTACATACTTGAGATACACCTTCTTTTTGGTTATTTTATTATTTGATTTAAATATTAATTTAATGTTATTTATGATTTAAAAAGATGAAAAGACTGCTTTAGAACCATTTTTTCTAGAAACAAGATTGTAGTTAAGATTTTTGTGAAAGATCATTTTTGTTTTGAATGGAACCATGCATGCTTGATAAATGAATGTGCATGACATATGTTTGGAAAGTTACCTTCCGAGACAGGTGCCGAATATGGGTTTATAGAGAGTTTAGTTTTGCTTTTCCAAAACTACTTTTATTTGTCGTGCATGACATTTTACTTGGCCAAGTAACTTAAGGACCATTGAAATACATGGAATATTTATAGCTCACTACCATATCTTAGTATCAAACTTTCTTGTTTCTTAAATGAATTAGAAAAATGAAAATGCTTGTGGATTTACTAGTTATACTAGGCACGCACCAGATTCCATCTTGCTTGTCGACTACTTTTTGCTAAGCGATTCGTGCAGAGTTGGGTATTCTTTGAATGACTAAGGAATTTCGAGGAAGCGTAAGCTTCGAGGTTGGGTGGAAAAAGTGCTTGATTTTTGCTCTCGTCTTCATGTTTGAAGATAAGCTATTGGATTGAAGATCAAAGGATGATTTCTTCATTTATGTATTATTGAATTCTTGAATTAAATATTGTAGAGCTTAAGGCGATAGAATGCCTAAGTCTCGAATTGTAAACTTATGTTACAAATACTTTTGTATTATTATCAATGTCATGTAAGATGACACGTGTATGAATTTAATTGGAAGTATTTTGAATCTATTTGTAGACTTTAAGTCATTGTTTTGGGAATCTAGAGGAAGTTATGTAATCTATTGAATGGAGTTTCGACTTTCTTTATAATATAAATGAATTTATTTAAAGAATTGTTGATGTTTTGAATTAAAGAATTTCGCTCTTTACATTTGGTATCAGAGCTACCAGGTTTTGCATTGAAACCTAAGAGCTCATTACACAATAATGCGTAAACCTTATCAGAAGATAAAGGTTGAAAAGTTCTTGTGCCAAAATGGCAAGAGAAAATAACTTAACGAAGTGAAAAGGAAGATGTAAACATTAGTAACTTGTATAATTGGGGCTAGTTAAAAATTTGTTTGTGGAATCAGAATTCCTAAACCAACAACTTATGATAAAACCTAGGATTGAAGATGTAAACATTAGTAACTTGTGTAATTGGGGCTAGTTAAAAATTTGTCTGTGGAATCAGAATTCCTAAACCAACAACTTATGATAAAACCTAGGATTGCGGAAGATTATGCAATCAAGTTATGTAGGAAGGTTAGGAAGAATAACCTATACATACATGACTCTAAGAAAAAGAGAATGAGTAGGAATGAGATAAAGTGAATTGTAGCAACCTACAATTGTAAAAGAGTCAGGAACTCTTGGATTAGTGTAAACACTATGAATCTATGTATGCAAATTTAGCATAGATTAGATTGTTCAAAGTAGGATATGAATGAAGTATCCTCAAGGGTTGGGGAACTCATGACTTAAACTCTTGTGTTAAGATAAAGATCTTGTTAGAAAAGATTTAGTACCGAGGAATTGAGAAAAGACCAGAATGGTCAGAGGAAACAATCAATGAGGTTATTGAAGTTTTTGGAATCAAACAATTTTTGAATAATGGTTCCAAAAGGGAAAAGGAATGCAACATGGCTCTATGTGTTAGGACATTAGAAGTTATAAGGAAAGCAACACTCTGAGGTGAGAAGTACATCAACAAAAGAGGTATGTGAGCATGGATATTCCTCCATTAAAAAGGATATTAGAAAGAAGATGGAATATTATTTGTTGCTGATTATTCATTGGATCTCCTACTGAATGATCCAATATGTTGAATCTGTAAAAAAAAAAAAAAAAGCAATGAAAAATCTAACCTTGAGAAAAGTGTATTTAAGGTATTCTATGAGGTAAGGGAAGGCAATGAAAATTCAACAAGAAGGAATGACAAACCCTTTCCAAAGAAGCAAGTAAATTGCTAGAAGTTCAATGTAAGAGGAACGAAAGTTGTAGAAACACTAGGGGTGGGAAAGGAAGAGAGTGGATTGACTCAAGCTAAGAACCCCACCCAGCAGAAACTTGGTTATGACTTTTTTTCAAGTCATAAGAACAACTAAGTCATAAATTTTATGACCACAAAGGAAAAAGGAAAAATGGAAATATTAAGAACTATGACCTTTATACCTTATGATTATCTGATCTAAGATCAAAGGATATTATTATCAATGCCTTAGAAAAGGATAGGCAAATAACTTGATCATGATAAGGAATATCATTGTCTATGGATTGACAAGGAAAGATCTAAGAGACTCGTGTTTGGAAGAAAGTGTCTCTATACTCCTATATACTTTATATATATAATTTAAATAACGATGTTATTTCTATATGAAATATATCCATTTCGTGAAATGACTTGATATTGAAGCATACTATGCTAAGAAACCTATGGACAAAAGAAAAAGGTTAGCTATTTAAACCATTGAGATGGAGTGAAAAATAAAGTAAGATGTGAGATTATGTGAACCACACCAAAATCTCTTAATGAGAATGATTAAATCACTTAATCACTACCTTACTCTTGAATGAAACCTTGGGTTAAAGATAACCTAATTGGGACAAGAAGTTCATTCAAAAAGAGAGAGACCTTATGATGAGACTAAAACCTATTAAGTTGGATTACGTACTAGATTACTCTTTAACACCTATAAGTAGGAATTAAACTTGATTGAGTTGTACATTGGGTCTTGAATATAGCCTTATAAAGTAGAGAAATTTATAAATAATCGAACTAGTCAACAATTAAGGATTCCATCCTAAGAATTGGAAGGGAATATTGGGTTTAAGATTTTCCTATGCGATTGCATATCATTGGAGATAATGAAACTCTGTAAGGATAAAAGCATAGGAGGGATGCCTAGTAAGTTAAAGGAAGTCGTATTATTGACAAGACTTTACTTTAAGTATCTTTTATATTAAAAAAGAAACACTTTAAAAGGGAAACATCTTTTATCATGACAAAACATCATAGAATTTTCACTTAGCAAGAAATGCTGAAAATCTTACGGAGAAGAACATCAGAATTGTTACTTGTGCTCAAAATGGATATATTGAATTTGAGACTCTCCTATATAATTAAGAAATCATGGAGTTAAATGCTCATGCTTGATGATTAGATATGCAATTAAATTTGTTATTATCTAGAGATCGACGTGATTGAACGAGGATTAATATACTCAAAAATTGTACCAGATTAAATCAGAGAAATTAGATTGAGTTAAAAGATGAATTGCTTCTTTGAAAATAATCCAAGGACAAAAGAAAATCCATGGTATGGATGTCTTGAGATAAATGGAAATTATCTCTACAAAACCTATAACCATTTACATGAAGATTAATAATGGAGTAAGATCAAAATAGGTTATCACTTAGTCAAAGGATAGACTATTATTGGAACGAGGAAAAAAAAATGTCAGAGGAAGGACATCGGAATGACAAAGGGAATTGTCAAATGAGGATCCACTATCATCTAGAAGAAGATAGAGTAAAAAGCTGCACGGAATGTAGCAAGGTAATATCTAGTATGCTAGGGAATAAAGACTAGAAGTCACTATTGGTAGGACATGTAACTCTCTTGAGATTCTAGAAGGAAAAATGGTAGAACACAAGACAAATTGATCTGTCAATGTTAGTAGAATTAACATAATGTTCTAGTGGATAGACTCATCAAAGAAACCAACAGTTTTTGGAAACTCGACTTATAGGATTTTGATCCTAAATAATATATTGTGGGCAAGTAGTTGCTTGATAAACCTGAAAGGTTATTTCATTTTAGCAAATAATGATAGGGTTGTGTAAACCAAAATCATACCATGAGACATTCATTTGAATAAATGTGCAATATATTATTTTAGTCAAATAAGTCAAATGGTGGACTAAATCTTGAATGATTTGTAAACTTCTAAAATTGAAGTTTGGACCATTCTATGGAAAGAAAGGAAACTCTATTAAAGCTGAAAAAGAATTGGATATAATCATAGACTTGATAAATGTCAAAAAGGAATAATAGAATGAAGTGATCAAAGAAACTTAATTGATAACAAAGCTTAAGTGTGGAGCAATATCAAAATTGATAAGTGTCTAGGAGCAAGGTTGTGCTTGAGATAGACAAGTAATCAAGGTAAATTACTTTATGGTAAGGATAATGAATGTGTAAGTGGTGGATGGACTCGATTTATGAGTTGTCTAAAAGTGTAAATACAAAGGAAAAGGATTGGACCCATGATGTAGTGTACAATACATTGACATTCCTCTTCCATTTGGGTTATACTAAGGATAAATTCATGGACCAATGAATTCTGATCACTAAGTATAGTTATTATTATATATTGGATGTATTTATGGAATAAATGTCTTTGGGAGAGTAAGTATGTGTGAAGCATACGAGATTTCCCTGTGTGATAGTAAGGAAACTTGAAGCAAGGTCTACAAAGGACAAGATTACTACATAGGATGAATATTTTTTTAAAAATCTTACGTATTTTGGGAAATCATCAAAGTTGGCTCTGATATTTGTGGGACCCTTTCATGTACTAGAAGTCATGAATCCAGTTGCTTATAGACTAGCATTAACAGGGATAGTACTCAATACAAGGTCCAGTGGGACCAGTATACTAAGGATAGTGCTACATGGGAGGATTCTGTGATGATTGATCATCATTTTCCTCATTTTCTTTTTTAGAGTAGTAATTTCTTAATGCATGAGATACTTGATACTCTGGTTTTTGATTCACATGTTGTGAACATGGATAGCGTGGATGCTATTATGAATTGATTATGCTTATGTTTTGAGAACTATGATGTTAGTTATTATATCATTATGACTAAGATATTATGTTTTACTGATTGAGATACTATGCTTATTGATTGATAAATAAGACATCGAGATGATGTCTCTTCCAAGAGGGGAAGGATGTCATGTACTAATTTTTATCAATTATTTAATTACAAATATAAATCATGAGATTTGCATGTTTATGATAGATGATTATTAAGATTGAGATTGAAATTGAAATTGAAATTTAAATACAAATTAAATGATTTTGAATTCATTATTATGAAATTCAGGGATTGTCATTACTGATGAGAAATTGAGTGCAAGTGAACGCAAGAACAAGTGAACGAGAATGAAGGTGAGAACATTGTTCAAGTAGAGTCGATTTAGCCATTAGACATTAATGAGGATGATGGAATCTCACACACCACTTAATTAATTAAAACGTAATTTTATGATTAAATGGTTGTTATGGCTATACTTTGTTTGAACGTAATTGCGAAAAAGAATATATTTGTTTTAAATGGAAATTTGATTATTTTTGTGAGGAAATTGATTTTTATTCAAGAATTACTTCTTTGAGGAAATATTTTATTATTCGTTGAAAATAATAATACTTTTATTCTAAATTAATGGAATAAACTTCTAATCGTGAAAACTTATATAATGTAAAAATGGTGTTATTGAATTATTTGTTATTTTCTCATTTAAAAAATGAAAGAGGAAAAAATTGGTTAAATAGAAATAGATTAATATCAAAATTAGTTATTTAAAACAAAGAGAGAAGAAGCAATATGTTTGCAATGGAAATTGAAATAGAATTGAGAACAATGGTTAACAATTAGAAAACAAATATCTTTCAATCAATATTTGATGGCAATCATAAATGAAACTTGGAGTTCTGGCCATTTGGCTAGAGATCAAACTGAAATTGTGGATTTGAATTTATGGTTAACAACTACCATTTGCATGAGATTACATATAGAGAGAGAAAAAATTTGAATTAAAAAATAGAGAGAGAAGTGAAATTCGTTTTTGGGAGGAGAGGATGAAAAAAATAGATATTTTTCTATCTTTTTTTTATTGGGGAATTCATCTTATCTTACCCATGCACCAAAGGAAGGAGGAGAAGTTTTTTTCATTTAACTTTATTCTACTTGAGAAATCTATTTTACACCATGCACAGTAATCTGTTCTGGAGGTGATGCGCGGCCAAGCTGAAGAGATTAAGTTTCTATTTTTTTTCTTAAATACATTTATGTCTTGTCTCCTATACGCGGCCAGTAGAGGGAGTCTTAGCAGCTTAGTGGTCACATATCTTCCTTGAGGTGCACCAAAGAGAAGAAGAGGGGTGGCAAGGAAGAGAAGGAAGGTGGGAGCAGGGTAGAAGTAGAAAGGAGAGGGTGTGCAGCAGAGAGGAAAGGTAGGGAGGAAATACAATGAGGAAGGATTGAAGAAAGGAGTGAAGGGATAACATAGAGAAGAAAGAAGAAGGTGTGGCCAGTGGAGAACAAGGAGAGACTTGTCTCCCTTCATCCCATGTAAGCAGTAGGGAGAAGACAAAAGGGAAGTAAGGAGAATAGAGGTGAAGAGGCGCGACCAATCAATAGAGAGGAGAAGATTAGAATAGTTGGTAGTTTGAAATCAAGTTTCCATAACACCCAAGTAGCAGGAACAGCGGGAAAGAAAAGAAGAAAGATATAAACAGAAATAAAGAGTATTAAGAATAGAAAATTGACAGAGGTTCATCTCCAGATTCCACAAATTACTAGGTAGAATCAAATAAGCATTATTTAACAAATTCGTGATCGTAGTATGTTTAATTTGAATCAATTTCTTTTGTTTCTTGTATTTAAACTATTGAAAATTATCACTTTGTTTTTATCAGAAAGTTATTGAACATCTTGAACAGAAAATTTATTGAAAAACAATAGATTTCTTTGTTATAAAATTATGTTTTAGTATATAAATGAATATAAACAGAAAACAACATGTTTTAGATTTATTCTATAACATTTAGTGAATATTTTTACCGGAAATAGCATGTTTTTAGATTTAGAAAACCTTCAAATGGAAACTATATTCATTATTTGAATAGACAAAGAATTGGAAATTTCAAAGAAAAGATATCATAGAATAAAAATTGTTGAATGTTTTTTTTTTTCCAGAATGTTAAGATAAATAATTTAGTGTATTTAAATATTATAGGAAAGTGAAAGTGAAAATTGTTAAATCTCTTGGAATGATTAAAAATTGTTTACGAAACAGAAGTAAAAATGAGTTGTTAAATATGTTCTTGACAAGTTTTTTTTTTTTTATGGAAATGTGAAAAATAGAAAAGAAATTAAGTAAATTAAAAATATAAATTACTTGGAAACGAAACGAATTAGAATAGGATTATTTCGAAGTGAATATAAATTAAATGAGTAAATGAACTGAAATAATGTGTGCTCATTTATGCCTATTTAAATATGTACTTAGATTACATACTTGAGATACACCTTCTTTTTGGTTATTTTATTATTTGATTTAAATATTAATTTAATGTTATTTATGATTTAAAACGATGAAAAAACTACATTAGAACCATTTTTTCTAGAAAAAAGATTGTAGTTAAGATTTTTGTGAAAGATCATTTTTGTTTTGAATGGAACCATGCATGCTTGATAAATGAATGTGCATAACATGTGTTTGGAAAGTTACCTTCCGGGACAGGTACCGAATATGGGTTTATAGAGAGTGTAGTTTTTCTTTTCCAAAACTACTTTTATTTGTCGTGCATGAAATTTTATTTGGCCAAGTAACTTAAGGACCATTGAAACAGATGGAATATTTATAACTCTCTACCATATCCTAGTATCGAACTTTCTTGTTTCTTAAATGAATTAGAAAAAATGAAAATGCTTGTGGATTTACTAGTTATACTAGGCACACACCAGATTCCATCTTGCTTGTCGACTTCTTTTTGCTAAGTAATTCGTGTAGGGTCAGGTATTCTTTGAATGACTAAGGAATTTTGAGGAAGCATAAGCTTCGAGGTTGGGCAAAAAAAGCACCAGATTCTTGTTCTCATCTTCACGTTTGAAGATAAGCTATTGGATTGAAGATCAAAGGACGATTTCTTCATTTATGTATTATTGAATTCTTGAATTAAGTATTTAGAGCTTAAGGCGATAGAATGCCTAAGTCTCGAATTGTAAACTTATGTTACAAATACTTTTGTATTATTATCAATTTCATGTAAGATTACACGTGTATGAATTTAATTGGAAGTATTTTGAATCTATTTGTAGACTTTAAGTCATTGTTTTTGGAATCTAGAGGAAGTTATGTAATCTATTGAATGGAGTTTCGACTTTCTTTATAATATAAATGAATTTATTTAAAGAATTTTCTATGTTTTGAATTAAGAAGTTTCGCTCTTTACAATAAGTTAGGGTTAGGAAATGAGAGTTATGTTGAAGGTGTTTATCTTGGTTGTGGATTATTCCTTGTGTTATATGTATGATAAATGGTATTTAAACTTGGTTTCTATGAAACATTATCATTATCAAGTTGCCTTTTAGGTGGTTCTAAGATAAGCACGGGTTTTTTTTGAACTTGCAATTTTTGTGAGGGTGGATAAATGATAAGTTTAGGCTTAGGAGAGTACTTCAAGGGATATCTAATGTGCATAACCTCATAAGAATTATTCTTATTTTCATGATCTCTTAGTGAAGGTGAGTCTAATTTCACTTCATCATCTTCATCTAAGGAAGCCTCATCACTATTGTTTGCCAGATATGTGTCAATGTTTGCATTCCCGTACACCATTATATCTTCCCTAGTAAGAGAGTGTTTAGGAGAGATACAAACTATATGTTCATGACATTCATTGTTTGTTTCTTCTAAAATAACTTCATCACAATAATGGGACTCATCAATGGTTGGATTTTCTTGTTCAATAAGGGTTTCCCTAAGATTCTCATGACTTTCCTCAATAACCATCAAAGTATCTTCTTCACAACTAGGAGAGATACTAGGAGGAGATTGAGACATGATTATCATGGTCATTTATGATTTCATTCCTTTGTCCCATAATGTCTTCCAAAATAGGATAGTTAGGGGAAGTATCATAAAGAGGCTTGTTATATACCTTAAATAGTTTATCATATAACATCAACCTATCATCCTCTCTTGCAATATGATTGTCATATTTCCTTACAATTGCATTCTATTTTACTAAAATATTATCACAAGTAGGATATGAATGGAGATTAGGTAAGGTGATGTTTAGAAATGTGTTTATGATCTCATTCTCTTGTGTTATAATATCTTCCAATGTAGGAGAGTTTATAGAAGAGGAGCTTTCAACATTGTCACGATTCTCAATGAGTGTATCTTCTAACACCAAAATACCTTCGTCACATGTAGGAGAGGTATTAGGAGAAGATAAACTATGATTATCATGATTATCTATGATTTCATCTTCTTCTATCACATCATTCCCACAAATAGGAGAGATATGAGGGAGTGTAGGTTTAAGGCAAGCATCAACATTTTCACTTTATTGCACTAAGAGACTCTCATAACTAGGACATGTATTGAATGAATGACTAACTTTTTCTTTTCAATCATGGAAAAGATAGATACTAACATTTGTGAAAATTAATCTATATAAACTCAAAATGGAAAGAGATAATTCAATTTACTGATTACACAATGCAATAGACTGAAAAATGAAATGTTGTAAATGCAATTTTGAATTTTGACAATGCACTGAAATGAAGAAAATTAAGCTAGATGCAACAAATTTGATGAAATAAATCAGAAAAATAAAATAGCAAACTAGCAGCAGCAAACAAAAGCCTAAAACTGAGATTTTAATTTCCAAAAAATGCAGATCAGGATCTAACAGGGATTGATTCGCTAGTAAGGGTGAATGGGTCCTGGTTAGGTATTTTTGGAAGGTTTATGTTGACTTCTAAATGATTTTTGATGATTTTCAAATGCCAGAAGGTACCGGCTCAGCTTGATCAGGGACTCATTTTCTAGTAAAGTTGAATGGGTCCTTTAGTATGGTTTTTAAACTATTTTTGAATGATTTTCAAGGTTTCTGCAATGTCTTTCAATTCCAGGTCTGAGACAATAACTTTCTTTTTTAGATTTTCTAGAATTGCAATGTGAAAATAAAATAAAATAATGAATGCAAAGACCTAATTTGAAATTCAATGTTGTTTTTATTTTCAAATGCAATTTTATGAGATCTAAATGATATGCAAGATGACTGATTTGTTTTTGTATTTTTAGATTTAGAGAAATGCAAAACAATGCAATTCTAAACCCTCAATGAGATGCAATTTTGAACGCAAAGTATGAAACCCTAAATGAGATCTAATTCAATTCCAATGAGATGCAAATGAATGCAAGATCCAACCTAAGATGCAATGAAATAATTTAAAATCAAAAAATTATAATATTCAATATGTTGGGTTCACCAAAATGTTGTGTAGAAAAAGTGGGTTTATCAAAATGAATTGATCAAGATGATAAGCCACTAGAATTTTCCTTCAAAACATGAAATTGTGTGTGTGATAAGATGTCAATAACAATTAGAAACTAACCCTAACTATTATAGAAACTATGAGGGAAGTTTTGAGAGCTTGAAATAATGTGTAGCTTGTAGAAAACTTTATTTTAGGCCATAAAGGACTCATTCACCTTTAGTGGTGAATGGGACCCTGTTAGGGTTTTGAAAATTGACTTCTAGGTTTTATTCCTCTTAGTCTACACTCCTCGATCCCAAGCTTTCACTACTTCAGGCCTCATTGAAGACTCATTCACCTTTAGTGGCAAATGGGTCCTTTTAAGGTTTCGAAAAAATGATTGTTGGGTCCTATACTTCAATGTTTTCACTCTCAATTCATAGTTTTTCAGCTCTCAAAAGTCTAGAATAAATTATATAGCCTTGTTTTTGTTTGCACTATGGATGACAACTTTGCAACTCTTCAACATTGACAATTTTGCTCCAAATTTTTTGTTTTAACCTAAAACTATCAATCACACATTCAAGAGGACAAAAATGTTGTTTGTTAGGGGATAGGGGTTTTCCTTGGTCAAACCCCTTTTAGGTAATTGAACCAAATGATGAAATAATGAAATAAGGACATGAAACATGAAACTTGAAATGATGATACCTTGGAAGATGTCTTGGAATGTAAATCTGCAAACTAACATAAAGTGGCCATCAAGAATGTAGATCTTGATCTCAAATTATATGTAAAACAATGATTGCAAATGGATCTTCAATGCTACATCAACAACATTAGCTCCGCAACATGCTTGATGCATTATGCCTTTGACATGATGACATGATCTTGAGTTGCTACAATAAAATCTTGATAATTTTCCCTTGAATGTCTTTGAAATGCTCTTGTGAACTCTATAATTCTCTTGTGAATGTCCTCTTGAGTGCTCATGAAGATCTTAGATGAAACTAGGTGAATTAACCCCATATTTATACTAAATCTAGAGATTAACCCCAAAATTCAAATAATTCAAGCTGACACCAGATCTAGAATTGAAAATCATTAAAATCTCACTAAAATTAATTTAAAAAAGGAGGTCCATATTCAGGGAGGACCCATTCACCCTAGGGGGCGAATGGGTCTTGGTACAAGTTTCCAAGACCTTGACTTTGGGAGGTGAAAGAATATAAAAAACCCATGTTAGATATGCAAAGAAAGGGGGGTCCTATAGAAGGAGGACCCATTCGCCACCTAGGGTGAATGGGTCCTAGCTCCAATTTCTAGGACCTTGATTTTTCCAAATTAAATTTCATGCAATATCATTATTGGGTGTTGGGATAGATCCTTGAAAAGAGGGCTTGAATTTTAATTAAAGGGCCAATTAAGCTCTAATTAACCACAATTAATTAATGAAACCCTAGATAAGTGTGAAAGTGTAATACAACACTTTACAACACCTTAAATAAGGTACAATTTAAGTACATTTTAATAAAAAGAGGACCTATATTAATGTGAATGTGTACAACACATTACAACACTAAACCAAGGCATTGTTAGGTTAATTCAATGTCAATTACTTCCAAATTAAGCGTGAAAAAGAGCTACTTTTTTTAACACTACAATATTAAATTTTGTAGGACAAAAATATGTTTGGGTTGAATAAATGAAACATCTTGCCATAAAAAAGTATTAGTGATATGGTACATATGTCAAATTCATCAAATATTTGTTAAATAAAATGTGTGAAGTTCTAAACATGGAAAATTTTGAGAGATTGAAAACCATAAAAAGGAAAAAGAAAAGAAATAAAAAGAGGTAACAATTTTTTTTATTTCATTTAACAAAGAATTACAACCCTTTGAATGATTTCAAAGTATATATTAATAGGTTATATGGAATGAGAAGGTGAAAATTCATTCCCTCCAAAAACCTAAAAGAGACAAAATAAATAAAGAATAACAAAATAAATTTGTATTCTCCATTTTTGTTTCTATTATTTCTTTATATTTGAGGAAAAATTTGTAGATAAGTGTCACAAAGCGTACATGTGCATTCCTAACTATTCTCAACACCCTTCTACAATCTCTACTAACAATATTCATTGAAAAATCTCAAAACTAATCTAATACAATTAGGTTCTAATTCAAGTGAGTATAGAAACTTAACATTGATATCAATAAAAGTATCCAATAATCCCCATGCATTTTATATCCAATTAATTTATTCTCAAAAAATTTAGAAAAAAATAGACCTTCAAGTCAATAAATGGAACCTAGATCAAAGTGTGCTTCCTTGAAAGACTCTCTATTGAAATTCTATTTAAATTTCTCCTTCGAGCACTATATATAATTAAATAAAGACTTCTCTTTATACAAGGAATGCCCCAATTTTTATGCAAAACTTAAGATATCATTAAAAATATTATGATTCTCTTTATACAAGGAATACCCCAATTTTTATACAAAACTTACTTTATCATTAAAAATATTTTGAACCACATCATAGCATTTTTTAAGACTTCTTTTATAATATTTTAGAATATCCATCCTAATATTGTATTCTCTCTTTCAATTTTTATATAATATGATTCCTTCCTATTCAATACACCTCCATCAACCAAAGTTGGAAATTCAACTTTGCCAAGTTCAAAAACCTGCGGATAATGACTTTCTATTATTTTCAACTCCCTATCAATCTCAACTACAAGCATTTACATGGCATATTTCACTTTTTTTATTTGTCACATACTAAACCTATATATTACATGAATTGTTCCCTTATTTATAATAGTTCAAAATTCCATGACTATTTTTCTCTCATTACATTCCCCACTTTGCTAGTGCCTAGAAAATATTTTTATATATTATTTGCACAAATTGAGGATTCCTTGTAGAATCCACCAATATAATAGGTCCCAATAGATATTCAATGCAATATGTGAAATGTGACTCTTTATCTCTTAACTCCTTCAATTCACTATATAAATTAATATTTTAAATAATCAAGTCGACTAATGATCTAGTGGTTGTCTTTCAATTGTCTATAGACTATTTTTAAAATTAAATCGAAGTAAAAGTAAAATTTGTAAGATGTTAATTTTTCAATCGGTAAATCTAAAAAGGGTAGAACTTTTTTTTCTTTTTGCACTCATTCAGAATCCATATAATGGATTATTTCACTCTTTCTTTCTTGGGTGAAGGAGCCTTTGAAATAATGAAGCTAGTTGAGTGAAATCATCTAAGAGATGCTCACCCACTCTTTTCCTCCTTTGTAAATTATTTCAAAAGACACTAGTGCGTTATGTGTGGATGTGCCTTCTTGTTGATATGTATGCTATGACTATAAATGCTCTTTTTCATCCTTTGGAGGACTCAATGGAGAAGTACTAGGTGTTCTCCTACATGGGTATTGAATTGGAGATTTCATGGGCTATGGTGTAGGAATTCTTTGAGGTGATAGAGTGAAAGTTATCTTGGAAGACACTACAAGTGTTTTTATAAAGAGAATTTGTTGAATTATTTATAGTTGGGGATTTAGGTGGAGGATATTTAGGAAGAGGGGATTTGGGGGAGGAGGGGAGAATGAAGATTTTATTTCATCATGAATATATTCCATTTGTGTGAATAGAGGTGAAATATGCATTGAAGATACTATAGGAATTTATGATGAACCATCCCTTTGTACTAGTTTCTTTCCAATTGGACAACTTCCTCTTCCTACTCTTATTTTTCTACACCTATAATTTCTATATTGAGTTATGCTTAAATTTATCTTTCCTTTACTCAAACCTCCTTCATTTGTTCTTATCTGTTTCAATTTCCCTTTTATAAACTTTCTATTAGAATATTGAGCCTAGGTGAGCCCACAATACTGGTTTACAATTTTTGGTCAAATTAGACATTGAAATCTTTTTTTCTAACTAAATCTTCACTTTCGGGCACCTATAGCGGCTCAACCGTGAGGAATTTGAAGATGATGCAAACTAGTGGTTTGTGAAATTTTGTTTGTAGATTCTAAATATATTTTTTTCAAAAAATTTGGAATCATATTGCACTTCTTTTTCCATCTCCTTCAAAAACTAGTTTTTTCAGCAAACAACATTTTTAAGGAGTGACGCTCACCATAGACAACATAACTCTTTTTGCATGAAGGATAAAATTCTAATTCTTTCAAATTTAGATTTGTAACTCCGATATCTAGTGCTTCCAATTGGTATCATATTTTTTATTGAATATTGTCTCCTTAATCAAGTTTTGGAGTCAAACTAGTTACATTTTAGACATAGGCGGACCGTATACAACGTAACAGTTTTTGTATGTATCGAAATTCAAAAAAAAATTGTTCGATCAAGGACTTCAATATCTAGTGCACTCATATTTTTCAAAAAAAATTTGATAATCTTCTATTTTTCAACATGTGTAGAATAGAGAGATTGATTTTGGTGAATAACCTATGTTTAATAAAACTAAAAAAACAAATACATAATAAAACTAAAACATATTAAAATTATTTTTGCTGGATAGCTTGTTCCAAGGACTACCATCAACCAGTTGGGTTTGTGAAGTCTCCTCCATTTTCATCCTCAACCCAAGCTTCGAAGTGCAAAATTCTAGACTTTTTATGGTGCCTGAGGGGGAAAAGGGGGGTTCGAGCAAACCCCCTCTCCACAAAACCTCACTTTTGGCTTTTTTTGGAGAATGGTGGGCCCCATCATTAAATGGGTTCACTTGAACTCAGGTTCTAGAGAACCCTATTCTGGTTCGCTCGAACCAGATAGTTAATTCAAACCCCTAAAAGCAATTTTTTTTGCATGGGGTCATTTTTTTCAACTTTTCCTTCCTCACTCAAATTGTAAACCACTTTTGTGGGTTTACCCGCCTCTTCTTCTCTCCATCCAACCATAGTAGTCTTCTCCATAGTACTAAGTTTAATTATGATTATTTTCATATATTCCTACATGTTCTAATCTAATTTCAAGAATTTTTTATCAAAATATTATTTTTTGATCATATATAGGATCTAAAAGATTACTCCCTTAGTTCTTTATTATGTATCAATAATGGTATCAATTCAAACTACATCCTCATCTACATAATTTCCCCAAAAATCCTCAAGTGTAGGCTTATTTTTTAATATGATGTCTTCAATCCTTCTCTACATGACCTCCAGTTGAATTATCCCCTTAGTTTATAGATATTTAAAGTTTTTGAGGTCATTTTAGTATGAAAACTTTTTTTATTGAATAGTAAGGAAAGAGTATATACCAAGTGAGATAGGAAATTATATTTCTTTCTTCCTTTCAAAAAATCCTTCAATACTTCTATCAATTATTGAAAAAAAATTGAGGATTCATATCTTATCACTCGCATACTTAAGATTTTTTTAAGGTGCCCTAAAATTTCTTCTACTCTAGTGTATGTGAATGTAGGGTATTGAATAACCATTTTCTCCATTTTGTTACTTCCTCCATTGTCTCTAGGGAAATTCTTTTAGAAAATTTGTTTTCCAACATTCAAATCATATATAAAATTAAAGCATCATTAAAAAATTTGAAAGCCTTCAACTTTCCTTAAAATTTAGTTTGGATTAATATACATATACTCGTGTGCATCTTGTCATTATATTCTCCTTAAATTTCTAATTATAAAATTATTGGTGTGTAGCTAATGGCTTCACAAGATATGAATGTAAGTAGAAATATTATTGATGAGATGGTAATAAATAATATTAAAAAATATAAATTATTATGGAACTATTATCATTTTTACCTTATTAAAGTGAAATTTTCATTACCAATAATAAATGTGAAGCATGGCATGAAGTGGAGAGGGAGTAGGAAGAGGAGTGGGGGGGAATTTGAAATCTAGGGATGATTCTGGAGAGGATGGTGATGATTCTACAGATGCAAATGGTTTACTGTTGGTTTGGTTATTGGTGCCATTCTATGGGGCTACTGAGGAGTGGAGCTAGCTGCTATCTTTGCCCTAGGATGCACTATTGTGGGTCTATTTTCTACTTCCATCCTTCTAGGAAGCTGTGGTTTGGTGCAGGATGTTGTTGTTTTCCTAATGGGGAGTAGTGTTTTAGGTTTGTCTACTACTTTCACTCTGTCAGGTTTTTCCCAGTTCTTCTTTGTTGGGTGTGTGGTTGGGTGCCTATTTTTTTCTTCCTATGGGCTTGGTTTTCTTGTTTCCTTTTTTGATGGTCTTTTTTTAGGCTCTTTCTCTAGCACTGGGTGGGGTTTTTGGGGTGCCTTTAGTGGGTTTGATAGTGGAGAGATTCTGGCATTTTTAACCTTGACTGGAATGTAGGGTCAGATGTTGCTTTTGATGGTTTTGTCTTCTCTCTTTTATTTCCACTTGAGGTCTCTCTTTTCCCTATCCTTCTTTTCATGGGTTCTAGTGCCTATCTGTGGGAGCTTTCTTTCAGTGTGACTTTGGGGCTATGCTTTTGTGGGACTTCCTCTTTGTTGCAAGTTGTGGGTTTTGGTTTTCCTTTGGTGGAGTTATCTGTGGAGATTTTTTGGCATGTTTTAGACCCTGACTAGCATGTAGGGTTGGAGGTTGGTCTTCATGGTATTTCCCTCTCTCTACTCTCTCTACTTGGGGGCTTTCCTTGCCTTGTCTTGCTTCTCTTGGGTCCTAGTGGATTTTCTTTGATGTTGTTTTATTTTCTTGGTCGTGAGGCTGCTCTTCTTTGGGATCTTCTTTGTTGTAGTGATGTTGCTGCTAATTATCCTTTGATGCCTCTCTTCTTGTCTAGGATTTTCCTAAAGATTGTCTTCTTGGCTAGGCTTTATTCTCTAATGTCCTAGGTATTCTTAGTCCAGTTAGGTATTGTTGTTGCTCTGGGTTTGGTTTTAAATTTTGTAGCTAGTTTTTCTTGCAAGGTTTTTCTGTTGTCCTAGGTGTTATTCATGCCTAAGAGAGTCTTGGATGCCATATATTTTGATGGGTGTTCCTCTTTTGAGGTGGATAATGTGTTGTTTAGTTCGTGGGTTTCTCTTCTTTTATAGGAAATTAAGGGTATTGTTTCCACCCTTGGTTTGGATTTAACAGGGATGCTTACTTTGTTCATCTTGAAGATCCTGATGTTGTTGGTTCCCCTAGTTACTATGTTAAATATTTTTGTTGCAGTATTGGCTTTCTTCTATGTCCTATAGTTGGTATCTCCTATTGAGGTGGAAACCTCTCCTATGGAGCTAGAGACCTCTCCTTTTGAGGTGGGGATTGGTATTGTTGGTGTGGTATTTTTTTTACACTTCTTCTGTGATTTTTCTCCATTGCATATTATATTGAGGTGGAGCTCATTCATATGGAGGTGGAATACGGATTGGTTGGAGTTCCTTTGTAGTGGCGACTTGGGTTTCCATGGTGAATACTCCTATAGGGGTGGAGAGGGAGTGTTGATGGGCTCTGGTTTTTATGATCATTTTATTTTTCACGATTTGGCTATTTTAGTCAGTGCTTTGGAGACTTGGATGGTTGTTGTTTCTAAGTGTTATGTTGTTGTTTGGTTGTTACACATTGATGGTTGCATGTTTGTCTCAGGTAGTTCTTTGGTCTTCCTAAGAAACTAGTTTATTGTTGTGTGGCTAATGTAGGCAATGTCTAAGGGTTCAAGGATCCTACCAAAACTTGGTTGTAAAGGGTTTAAGGTTCCTTCAAAACCTTTGGGTTCAAGGTTCCTATAAAAACCTAATTTTATTAGGTTTTCAGTTCCCTTGAAAATAATTTTTTGCAGCTTGTTTTTGTTGTTAGTCTAGGTTGTCTTGTTGATCCTTTGAATTGTTGTTGTTGTTTCATTTCTATTTGTTCATTTCTTTTTCTTTTGGAAACATTATCTATTGGAATAATGGAGAAGATCAATCTTTATGTTTTCATTGATGTCACCATGTTGTTTATGGCATCAAATTGGTCTGGTACCCTGAACCGGTATGCAAAATAGGTTTACATCCTCTGGTGTTTGGTCTAGTATTTTGGTCTACATGTTCCCTTCAGTGATCATCATTGTTTAAGGTTTTGGGAAAAGGTTTATGATTACTAGAACCATGTAAGTATGAATTCCAGTATGTTTATATGATTGGATGCTGAATTGGCATATATTTAGTGATTGTACTTCATTATTAGGTTTATTCATGTCTGACCTAATAATTAGTTAATAGTTAAACATGTATTATGGATATATGTGCAACCTAGCTTTGGTCCTAGTTGACATAATATTATATGCCACATGATTGAATTACTTTCGAAGAAGTTTTGTATGAAGACGATAGTTATCTTTTTATAAATATGTATTGCATCCAATTAGGTTGACCTAATTGATGTATGTATATATACAAGATGGTTTGTAGATGAATGAAGTAAGCGTGTAGGTATCAGTTTCATATTCTAGGTATGCAAGTAGAATGTGAATGTGAATAAGGGTGAAGAATAGTCTGCTGGCATGCGAATACATTGAGCATCAAAGGAACCAAATCTGCACTTGTGGTGTAACCCTATCAGTTCATATTCTAGTTGTAAGCCATTTTGTTTCTATAATATTTTGTAGGTACTGAGCTTCCCTGTTTGGATAGTGAGTCCTTGTAAGTGGTGAGCTTTTCTAATTGGTAGTGAGCCTCTTTTGTATCTGGTATTGAAACAACTATATATATAGTGAGCTAATGCTCACCATGATTTTTCCCTCATTAGGTTTTCCACGTAAAAATTTAGTGTTCTTGTGTTGTGTGATTTCATGCTTTGTTCTTGTTCTTCTCTACTTTATACATCAAAGTATTTGATGGTGTTTTTTCAATAAGTGAAAGAAGATACCGATTCAACCCCCCCTCCCCCCCCCGTCTTAGTATCTTGAATATTCAACAATTGGTATCAAAGCTTGGTTCCTCTGGAAAAGCCTAATAGCTTGAGGGAGATCTTGAAGATTGAACAAATGGATAAATAAGAGCTCTGGACTGCCCTTGAAGATCTTGACAAGGCTAAAATTGAAAAAAGAGATCTGAAAGAAAATCTTGATGAAGCAAATTAATGCATCTGGAAGTTGAAAGAGAAATTAAAGAAATTCAAAGAGAGACATAGAGAAGTGAGTGAGCAACTAAAACAAGTAAATGAAGAGATTATCTAATTAAAGGTGAAATTATATTAAAAGAAGAGAGTTGAAGACTGTCCAAATACAGTGATACAAAGTAAGTGTAATGTATTCTCAAGGCTTGAATAGGAAGTGATGAATCTGAAAGCAGAATTAGAGAAAGCAAAACTCTGTGAAGATGATTTCAGGACAAGATCCAACAAGCGTGATGGATTGATAGCAGGATAGAGATCTTCTAAATATGAAGTTGGCTTAGGTAATGAGGCTGGTGAAAATATGCAAAACTCAAATCCAGTAAATAATCAAAAGACTCAAGACAAAGGGAAATAGAAAAGAAATCTAGGAAGAAGACTGCCTATCAAACAACTAAATTCTCAAAGGTACCCATTGTTCAATGGTGTTTGTTTTACATGTAATAAATTTGGTCATAGGGAAATTGAGTGCAGGAGTAGGATGAATCATTTTTTTGGTTCCTTCTTTGGACAATGTTATGCATGCAAGAAGACTAGACATAGAGCTAGTGAATGCAGAACTCGGATGATGAATCAGTTTTAATGGAGGTAGGATAAATCAATCTCTTGATGGCTATTGCTATACCTATAACAAGTTTGGACACAAAGAAAATTAGTGCAGATCAAAGGCTAATGGAAGTCAAATGAGTCAAAGAAATTTTGTCTGCTACAATTGCGAAAAACTGGGACATATTTCAAAAGTATGCAAAAGTAAAAAGGGAAAGCAGTTTGCTCTAGAAAAAGATGTTGAACCTGTGAAAAATATTGACAAAGATGAGATTAAGCAAGAAATGAGAAAAATATGGAAGAAGAAAGAAGAATCAGAGACTACCGATCTGTTTGTGCCCTCATCCAGTATAAATGATTACTTCGGTAAGTAGACCTAGCATGGTCTTAGGGGGAGCTTTAGCAGAAAACCATTTGACCCCCTTGAATTCGTATGTGTCATTCTTTGGCATGTGGATATGTTGCAAGGATTGGATGGATAGAGGTTATGAAAAAGAAACCAAAAGAAAAAGTGCAAGCATGTTATCTTGTGAAGTGAATTAGGGTTTCTCAGCGCAGTGGAAAAAAGTTTTAGTTCGCTTTTTGTAATTAATGTGAATTAGGGAAAATTGATGGTGTATAAAAAAAAAAATTTAAGTCATTTTGATCACCTAAGCTTTTGAATAATTTGAAGAGTGACTTGGAACTATCTTGGAGCGATTCTAAAGAAATTTGGAGCATCTCTAAGAGATATTTTTTAACATTCGAGAACAAGTGATGAAAGTTTCCCTCTCGTGGCTACAGAGAAAGGTAAAAGAAAAATTATTGTTGAATTTGAAGAAGTTAAGTGATATGATAGAATATTCTAATAGAGGATCGAGTGGAAATATCCCACTGAGGCTAAAGGGAGTCAAACTAGATGAATTCGATCATTGAAAGATAAAGAAAATGGTATTAGGGTTAGAGTCAAACGATTTATAGAACATAAAAACCCTAGGTTTGGATTTGTGGGGAGAATTCCCTTGGATTACAGATAGAGAATTCATCTTTTTCCTTTTGAGTAAATTCAAGGATGTCAGCATTGTGTTGGACAAATCCTATCCTGTTACTAAGGAAGCGATTGAGGCCATCACCGGGTTATGTAGCATTAGAGACCTTCCTGAAAAGAAAACCATAAAATATAAAGAAGTAGAGGAGATGAAGGGAATTGACAAAGACCCTCAAGAATCGTTGATAGATACTATTGTTGACTTTGCCATGAGGTACGTTGCGTATGGTGTTTCCTATAAAATTTATTTCAAAAATCGAGATGACTCTACTTCAACTATTATCATGTATCTGGTGCATAAAATGGTAAAGGAGAATAAGCAATTTGATCTGTGTGGCTTGATTTTGCAAAATCTTACCAAAAATGTATGAATTTCGTTGGTAGAAGGACACCCTTTCCACTTTGGTTCTTTTCTTACATGTCTAGTATTCTATTTTCTAGACTCACTACCGGGAAAGGAAGGTGTTAAGTGGGAATCCAGGATTCCCATTGGAAGACAAATATACAGATACTTGGAAGGCTTGGAAGATAATGTAAGTGCTTGTAAGACCTTTTTCTTATCTTTATAGAAAGATATATGCTACGATATAGTTATGTATAGTCGATTTGAGGAGGGCTCATCCTCTGGAAAAAAATAATCGGAAGTTGTAATTAGTGATTCCCCTTCGGAATCCAAGAAAAGAAAAATTATCACCAAAGATATCTTTATCACTCCGGAAGAGAAGGAAAATGAAGAAGAATCTCATCCTAGATCTGAATCCTCTTATCCAAATGACATCCAAACAATGTTAGTTAAGGGAAAGATGAAGAAAATTGGTGGTGTGGAATGCATCCTCTACAGTGGACATACTCAAGATCAATGATGCTCTAGTTGAGTATCTACTTAGAAAAGGTATCGATGTATCAATTGCTTTTGACTCTTTACCAAAAAAATTAGTTGAGGTTGTTGAAGAAAGAATGTTACTAGAAGGTCCAGAAGGACGTAAGTTAGAAGCCATGGTTGAAAATATATGTACTAAATATAAGTAGAGGTTATCCGAACTTATTAATGAGATGAAGAAATACATCAAAGAAATGTTAGATATCTACAAGTATTGTCTCTAGTGGCCTGCTGCAGTTGACAATTTTAGAAGTAGGATTGAAGCAATTGAATCTGAGGTAAATAATATCGAAAAGAATTTTGATATATTTAAAGACAAAGAAAGGAAACAAATACTGAGAGTAGGTGAATGGCAATTAAAGTTGATCATTGTGTAGAGATAAAGAGATGATGTGGTGAAAACCTTCTGGATTGTTAAGGAGATTGTTGAGGTTCGGTTAGACCATCTTTCCAGAATACTTATTGATGCATAAGATTGTGAAAGTAAGTGTGCATCCATAGATTCGTCATCTTATTTCACATTGTTGGCCTTGTTGGAAAGCATATGCACGAGAATGGATTCTGCATATTTTCCTAGAAGAAGATCTTACCAGCTATCAAATAAAGATTCAAGAAGGTATTTCAGGTGAAGAGTGTCATTTTTACTTGAATCTTGAATGATCAAATTTCTGCTATTTTTTTTGTTTTGGTAACAAAAGGAGGAGATAAAAGAAAGAGTAAAAAGGAAATTGAACAAAGTGAGAAGAAAAATTGAATTAATGATCAAAGAAGGAATTTTGAAATTTTGAATGGTTGAAAGGTTTTGAAGCTTTAAATTTTTTTTTTTTAAGTCTGGAAGATTTTGGAAGTTTTTGGAAGAGTTTTTGCAATTTTTTGTTTTGGTCACCCTTTTCCATTGATGTCAAAGGAGGGGGAGATTTTGAGAAATTGTAGAGGAGAGATCTTGGATACATTTTTTTGGCACATGTTGTCATCAATGAAAAAGGGGGAGATTGCTGAAAAAATGGAGAATATCAGTCTTTATGTTGTCATTGATGTCACCATGTTGTTTATGGTATCATATTGGTCTGGTACCCTGAACCAGTATGTAGAATAGCTTTGCATCCTCTAGTGTTTGGTCTGATATTTTGGTCTGCATGTTCCCTCCAGTAATTATCATTGTTTAAGGTTTTGAGAAAAGGTTTATGATTAATAGAAGCATGTATGTATGAATTCTGATATGTTTATATGACTGGATGGTGAGTTAGCATGGGTTTAGTGATTGTACTTCATTATTAGGTTTATTCATGGTCAACCTAATAATCAATTAATAGTTTAACATGTATTATGGATATATGTGCAACCTAGCTTTGGTCCCAACTGACATAATATTGCATGCCATAGGATTGAATTACTTTCAAAGAAGTTTTGTATGAAGCCAACAATTATCTTTTTGTAAATATGCATTGCATCCAATTAGGCTGACCTAATTGATGCATGTGGATATATCATATATATATAAAGTATGGTTTGTATATGAATGAAGTAAGTGTGTAGGTGTTAGTTGCATATGCTAGGTGTGTGAGTATAATGTGAATACGAAAAAGGGAGAAGAATATTCTATTGGTATGTGAATACACTAAGCATCAAAGGAACTAAATCTTCACTTGTGGTGTAACCCTATTAGTTCATATTTTGGTTGTAAGCCATTTTGTTTCTATAATCTTTTGTAGGCAGTGAGCCTCCCTGTTTGGATAGTGAGTCCTTGTAAGAAGTGAGGTTTTTTAATTGGCAGTGAGCCTCTTTTGTATTTGGTATTGAAAAAACTATATATATATAGTGAGTTAATCCTCACCATGGTTTTTCCCTCATTGGGTTTTCCACGTAAAAAATTGGTGTTCTTGTGTTGTGTGATTTCATGCTTTGTTCTTGCTCTTCTTTCCTTTATGCATTAAAGTATTTGATGGTGTTTTTTCAATAATTGAAAGAAGATACTGATTCATCGCCCCTCCCAGTATCTTGAATATTCAACATTATCATCCACGTTTGAGTTTTGGGTCCCTTTAAAACCTATTTTTAAATGGTTTTGGGTCCATTCAAAACCTAATTTTCCCATATAATCAAAACAATGCTAAGCAATGCACTTGGTACCATGCTATCCTCAAGATTTGTCATTGACCTCTAGAAATATTGATAATCATTATCATTATTACCTTAATGACTACCATAAATAAGAGAATTATTATTATGATGAATTCCATTTACCTAGTCATGCATAGGACAATCATCTCTCCATAAATAATCCCATGCCATTGAAACATTGTCAACAAGGTTTCAATATTTTATTCATAAAGACTATTATAAAGATGTGAGAAGCTATTTAAATACAAATCATTTTAAACATATAAAGTAGGTTGTTTTCAAGGAAGGATATATTCAATGCAACATAACACTTTCTTATAGTTATTATTTCACTTCATTGTGTAATCATGAGCAATTATCCTAAAAGGACTACTACACTATGGTCATAAAAATAATCACACCAATCTTGTGATAGTAAAAAATTACCTATATTCCCTCATGATTCCATCAATCCATAGGCACTATCACATCCAATTATTGTAATTAATTTAGGTTAATAATCTTGCCTTAACTACCAAAGGACTATTAATACAACTGCTATATTTGAAGTGTCATGGAAGAAATGGTGTCATTGGAGGAATTTGAAAATCAAGGAGGGTTTTCCTATTTTAAAACCATTATTTCCTATATAAGAAGACAATCTTCAACATTCAAATAGACTTCATTCTTATCTATCAAAATATAAAGGGGTATTTATCCCAAATTTTTATTTGCAACTACACTAATAGATATGTATGCAAAATGTGAAGGATAGAAAAAGAATGTGAACTAATCAGTTGGCAATCATCAAGCCAAATTCCATATCCTTTGCCAACATCCTCCTTACATGTGGTAAAATTGACACTTTGGACCAGGGTATGGACACCCATCAAAGCATAATAAATGAGAAATTTTCATCAAATACGATATTTGGAAATCCTGTAGACATGTATACAAAATGTTGAAGCATCTAAGTTTAAAATGTATTTATAAAGTCTAATTATGAAGGATGTACCCATTGTTTGGAAAGTAAGCTTAATAACAAAGTATGAAGGATTTTATTTAGTCTTAAATATTCTATAAAGTATAATCGCAAGCGATATCTTAAAAGAGAGTTCATTAAGGAATTATATAGAATTGTGTGGAGGATGTCCACAAATTCACACTAGTTAAATGATAAGTACAATTTTATTCAAATCACTAAAATTAAGTTGCCATACAAGGCAGCCTCTAAACATGTCATAGTCAACTACTTTACAAAATGCCTCAATTAAATTTGGTCTCATGAAATGTTGAATACCCAGAATACTGAGAGGGGGGGTGAATCAGTATTCTATTAAACAATTTGACTATAAAACATTCAAACATTAAAGCATATCTAACTGAAATTATAAGTAAATACATGAAAGAAATCATAACACCACATAACACATAAACACAAATATTTTTACGTTGAAAACCCAAAATTCGAAAAACCACAGTGAGGATTAGCTCACAATATATTATAACAGGTTATAAGATATTACAGGGGCACAGTACCAACACACACTGTCCTTGAAAGGATCATGGCCTAAAATGATTACAAAATAAAGTGTGGCTCACTACCAGATAAAATGAACTGATAAAATACACCTTTCATGTGTTGAATTCAATTCCAATTAAGCTCTAAAATACAAAATCCTACATATACTGCAATTCTACCTTGATATAGAACTTATACATATAAGCTCGCACACTATCATGTATCACTTCATATTATTTTTTTCCTCTTTAATAAAAAAATGTTTCATATATATACATATATATATATGTGTGTGTGTGTGTGTGTGTGTGTGTGTGTGTGCTATTATATCCTTACGCATCAATTAGGTCAGCCTAATTAGATGTACACCCACTTAATTCAAAAATAGTTTGTTGGCTCAACACTTGAAACAAAGTTCCTTTCATGCTCAAACCAAAATGTGAAAGGAATAACATAGGTTAGCTCGAATCCAAGAAAGATCTCTTTGTCATCAACATGATATATTAGTCTTCTCTTCATACCACTTATCTATGTCAGCCAGAGGAAGACTATAAACTGAACTTCTGTCAATTGTATCTTTCAGCCCATTCAACCAAAATTTATAGAAACTTGATCATATATGCATTTAATAATCATGAATAAAATAATGAAACCACATAGGCTAATCTTCTAATATGAAATTTTGGGCCAAATTATTGGATCAGAGTAACACAAACATTGTTTATCAGATAGGAAAAATTGTCACCAAAAAATGTTGGCATCAATGACAACACAACAAAGGGTTTCTTCTTTATTCTACCAAAAATATCCCCCTTTGTCATTGATGGAAACATGTGCCAAAAATGGATCTTCAAAAACTATGTTGAAAATTCTAAACCCAAACTATGGGAACTCCCCTTTTCAAATATACATCATACAAATTCTCCAAAAATTCTAAAAATTCTAAACTTCTCCCCCTTAGGGTTCCAAAACTTCTCAAAATTTCTCCCACACCAAAAATTCTCCCCCTTTGACATAAAGGACAAAGGATAACTTTTAACTAGAACTGGGGCACCCTCTAATTCCTTGAGAATGGCTTCCCAAGAAGTTTTTCCATCATCTTAGATCCCCTTCACTCTGACAAGTGCTTTATGCAATGATTCCAACTCTACTAAGCTCTCTTCACCTTCTTCCAAAGTGGATGGATTAATATTTATTTTGTCAAGTTTCTCCATAAGTTGTTGTCAGAGCAACTCACATAAATCATAGTCTTTTCCATTTACCACCATGTCATGTGCAACATAAATTGTAGTTGTAGAAACTGAATTTCCTTTGTTGTTGAAGTAGATCTTTTGAGCTATCATGATTGTCGCATAACTCATAGCAGGATTGGTAATAGGTGAGAAAGGATGAGAAAGGTTGTAGAAAGCACAAATTTCAAGGTTGATGAAGCATTGAAGAATTCAATAGAATTTGATGGATATGTATTAGATGAACTTGATTGCATTGAAGGAGAAGTTTTTGAAGAACAAGAAGTATAGAATGAAGAAGAAGAAGCTTTGAAAAGGGTTCCTTAAACCCCCAAATATTTTTTTGGGTCACCCTCATTCTAATTCCACTATACAATTCTTTGGTGTTGAAATAATTTGAATTTTTAAATGAAAAATGGTGTGTGGCCAACCTTGGATGGGTTTCAGGGTTGAAGATAGTATAAGTATAGGTTGAGATGTTTATGAGAGACAAGATAGATGAAAGACAGATGCGACATAGTATTTTTGAGAGACAAGATAGATGATAGATATTGTGACCTATCATGATTGTTGCATACCTCACAGTAGGATTGTTCACCAATTTTAAGGTTCCCTAAAATTTCCACTCTAGTGTATGTGAATGTAGGGTATTGAATAACCAATTTCTCCATTTTGTTACTTCTTCCATAGTCTAGGGAATTTAGAAAATTTATTCTCCAACATTCAAATCATATAATAAATTAAAGCATCATTAAACATTTTGAAAGCCTTCATATTTCCTTAAAATTTAGTTTGGGTTAATATACATATACTCTTTTGTATATTTTCACCATATTATCCTTAAATTTCTAACTATCAAATTATTGGTGTGTAGCTAATGGCTTCACAAAATATGAATTCAAGTAAAAATATTATTATACAATAATATTATTGATGAGATGGTAAGAAATAATATTAAAAAATATAATTATTATGGAGCTATTATAATTTTTACCTTATTAAAGGGAAATTTCCGTTCCCTATACCAATGCTAATCATGGCACTTGGGACCATACTACTATCAAGCTCTGTCATTGACCTCTAGAAATATTTATAATCATTATCATTATTACCTCAATGACTACTATAAATAAGAGAAGTATTATGATGATGAAATCCATTTACCTAGTCATGCATAGGATAATCATCTCTCCATCAATAATTTCATACCATTGAAACATTTTCAACAAGGTTTCAAGATTTTATTCATAAAGACTATTATAAAGATGCGAGAAGCGATTTAAATAAAAATTGTGTTAAACATATAAAGTAGATTGTTTTCAAGGAAGGAGATAGTCAATGTAGCATAGCACTTTTGTATAGTTATTATTTCACTTCATTGTGTAATCATGAACAATTATCCTAAAAGGACTACTACACTATGGTCATAAGAATAATCACACCAATCTTGTGATAGTAAAAAATTACCTATATTCCCTAATTCTTCCGTCAAGCCATGGGCACTATCACATCCCATTATTGTAATTAATTTAGGGTAATAATATTGTCTTAACTACCAAAGGACTATTAATAGAACTGTTATATTTGAAGTGTCATGGAAGAAATGGTTTCATTGGAGGAATTTGAAAATCAAGGAGGGTTGTCCTATTTTTAAACCTTTATTTCCTATATAAGAAGACAATCTTCAACATCTAAATGGACTTCAAAAACCACACTAGATTCAAGATTAATCAAATTTGTAATCAAATTTCTAGGAAAACCTTAATAAATGATAATGTTGTCCAAATATTATCAAATAGAAACAAAGGGTTGCCACTAAGATAAAAGAGAGTTATTGCATCTATTTTATTATCTATCAAAAGATAAAGGGGTATTGATCTCAAATGTTTAGTTGCAACTACACTAAGAGATATGCATGCAAAATGTGAGGTATAGACAAAGCATGTGAACTAATCAGTTGCCAGTCATCAAGCCAAATTCCATATCCTTTGCTAGTATCCTCCTTACTTGTGGTAAAACCGACACTTTGGACTAGGGTATGGACACCCATAAAAGCATAATAAATGAGAAATCTTCATCAGATACGATATTTGGAAATCCTATAGACATGTATATACAAAATTTTGAAGCATCTAAATTTAAAATGTATCTATAGAATCTAATTGTGAAGGATGTCTCCATTGTTTAGAAAGTAAGCTTAATAGTGAAGTATGATGATTTTATTGAATCTTAAATATTCTATGAATTATAATTGCAATTATATATTAAAAGAGAAATTATTAAGGAATTATATAGAATGGTGTGGAGGACATCCACAAATTCACACTAGTTAAATGATGAGTACAATTTTATTCAAATCATTGACTTTAAGTTCTCATACAAAGAAGACTCTAAACATGCCACAGTGAACTAATTTACAAAATTCCTGAATTAAATGTGGTCTCATGCAATGTTAAACTACCAGAATACTAAGAGGGGGGTGAATCGATATTCTATTTTAAAAAAATGATTTTAAACCATCCAAACATTAAAGAATATCTAACTACAATTATAAGTAAAAATATGAAATAGATCATAACACCACATAAAACATAAACACTAGGATTTTTACATGGAAAACACAAAATGGGAAAAACCACAGTGAGGATTAACTCACAATATATTATAACCGGTTATATGATATTACAAGGGAACACTTCCAGAACACACTATCCTTGAAAGGCTCACAACCTGAAATTATTACAAAATGGAGTGTGGTCACTACCAAAAACATGAACTGATAGAATACACCTTTCATGTGATGAATTTAGTTCCAATTAAGCTCTAAAATACAAAATTCTGCATATACTACAATTATGACTTCATACAGAACTCATACATATAAGCGCACACACTTTCACATGTCACTTCATATCATTTTTTGCCTCTTCAATACAAAAATGTTCATATATATATGTGATATTCCATCCTTACACATCAATTAGGTTGGCCTAATTAGATGTACACCCTCTTAATTCAAAAATAGATTTTCAGCTCAACACTTGAAGCAAAGTTCCTTTCGTGCTCAAACCAAAATGTGTAAGGCATAATTTAAGTCATCTCAAACCTAAGAAAGATCTCTTTGTCATCCACACAATATATCAATGTATCACTTATTTATGTCGGCTAGAGGAAGACTATAAACCAAAATTTTTTCAATTGTATCTTTTAGCCCATTCAACCAAAATTGTTGAAAACATGATCATGGATGCATTTAATAATCCTAAATAATATAATGAAACCACATAGGTCAATCTTCTAATATAAGCAATTTTGTACCAAATCACAAGATCAGAGTAACACAAAAATTATTTATCGGATAGACAAAATTTTCACTAAACAATGTCAGCGTCAATGACAACACACTGAAGGGTTTCTTCTTTATTCTTCTAACAATCTCCCTCTTTTTCATTAATGGCAACATGTGTCAAAAATGGATCTTCAAAAACTATGTTCAAAATTTTAAACCAAAACTATGTGAACTCCCCCTTTCAAATATACATCACAACTTCTCCAAAACTTCTAAAACTTCTAAATGTCTCTCCCTTAGGGTTCCAAAACTTCTCAAAATTTCTCCCACACCAAAACTTCTCCCCCTTTGACATAAAGGGTAAAGAGTACAACTTTTTAGCAGAATTGGGGGCACCTTCTAATTCCTTGATAATGACTTCCCAAGTAGATTTTCCATCATCCTAGATCACCTTGGCTTTGACAAGTGCTTTACGAAATGATTCCAGCTCTACTATGCTTTGTTCACCTCCTTTCGAAGTGGATGGATTAAGATTTATCTTGTCAAGTTTCTTCATAAGTTGTTGGAGCAACTCACATAAATCATAGTCTTTTTCATTTACCACCATGTCATGCACAACATAAATTGTAGTTCTAGACACCTAATTTCCTTTGTTGGTGAAGTAGATCTTGTGACCTATCATGATTGTCACATAACTCAGCAATATTAGGAATTCATAGAAGATTTTCTTTTAGAATGCATATTTTTATGTAATGGTTCTTGAAACATAGAAATAAAAAGTAGGTGTATGTTCACCAAAATGAAACAAGTATGATGCACCTACTCCTAATTCGTTCAAAATATGTGTTATAGGATGATAGATCTGAAATCTAATAGAACTAACTATCAAAATACAAATATAGAAAGGGTAAAATGTTGTGTACTAGTCACCAAAGGTTCTTTTTTAGACCTTGCTGAGGACTCATTCACCCTATGGCAAAAGGGTCTTGGCTAGGGCTCCTGAAAATCAATTTTTGGGTTTTGTTTTGCTCAGTCTGCACTCCCAAATTCTAGTTGTTCACTGTTGAAAAGCTAGAAATAAATCTTGTAGAAGAGTTTATGTTATTTAAAAAAAATTCTTATAACTTTGATAACTTTGCAACTTTCTTCAATTTTTCTCTTCAAACGATCTTCAACCTAAATCTGCAATCACACATCAAAGAGAGAAAAATGTTGTTTTGTTAGGGAATGGGGGTTTTCCTTGGTCAAACCATGTTTTGGTAATTAAACCTTTAAATAAATAAAAACATGAAAGGAATGATGAATGAACAACAATATGTAACAACTCACCAAACCTTAATTGAAACATTGGATTGTAGATCTACAAACTAGCATGAAGTAGCCTCAATGAATGTAGATCTTGATCATGAAACTTGATGTGAAACAATTCCTTTGAAATGTTTGAATTGATCTTGAACACTACATCACCATATTAGCTCAAACAACATGCATGATAAAATACATCTTTGATATGACAATGAAATCTTGATTGTTGTAATAATATTCTAAAAATCTGATCTTGAATGCCTTAGAAATGCTCTTGATCACACTTGATCATAAAATTTCTAGAATGCTTGAAGACTTGAAATTGCTAGGATGAAATTAAGTTAAATAACCTTATACATATCTTAAGATTAATTCCCAAAATTCTAATATCACAAGTTGAAATTGAATTATATATTTAAAATCATTAAAATACCACCAAAAACATATTTCAAAGAGGGGCCCTAAGTCTCAGTGAGGACCCATTCACCATAGGGTGAATGGGTCCTAAGTCACTTACCTAGGAAACAAATTAGACAAGGTGAAATGTTATGTAAAATTAGGGTCATAGGACTAAGTGAGCACCCATTCGCCTTATGGTGAATGCGTCCTAGGTCACTTACCTGGGACACGCATCTTCCAAAGTTGCGTGTTATGAAATGGCATTAATGAATGTTAGGTTTTATCCCTCAGAATTTGGATTTAATTGGGCTTCAATTTGAATTAAAGGGGCCAATTAAGGAAAATTAACCTCAATCACTTTTAAATCCCTAGATTTATGTGAAAGTGTAAAGATACACCTCACAACATCAAAAACAAGGCACAATTAAGTCCATTTAGTTTAAAAGGGCCCTAAACTTAATGTGAATATTAAAAACATATTACAACACTAAATTAAGGAAAAATTAGGCTCATTTTATTATTAATTATTTCCAAATTAAGTGTGAAAAAGGATACTTTTCCTACACTACATTTTTCCCCCACTTTAGTGAGAGTATGACCCCATGTCAAACTCACACTAAAGTAGACATTCAAGACACTTATGTATGCAGCAATGACAAAGATACACAATCATACAACATCAAAGACTAGGAATATCAAGCCTAGATTATCCAATGTGATGTGAAACACATCTAAGATATTGGTTTGTGCTCACTCTGAGGTAGTGAAACTTCAAGTTTTCCACTAGGTGAGTCTCCCAATAAAGTGGCTTAGTGAGAAATTCACGCCTCGGTATCAGCTCTCACTGTACATTGAGAAATTCATGCCTCTATGTTAGCTTCTCATTGTACTAACCATACCAAAGCTATCTCTCTGATAACTTCAATAAGGTGCCATAAAAAAACAAAAAAAAAAGCGTGGAAAATGAGAGAATCATATTAGGCTCCCATACCATATCAAATTTATTCTCCTAACAACTTTAATAAGGCACCGCAATGCAAGGCTCAATAGGAAAGCAAGGTGTGTTATGCTAGGTGACCTTTTATTTAGGGTTCAAGCTTCACAAGGTCAGCAAGTTGTGTTATGCCAAACACTTATGAACATTATATATATATAATTTTTTGTTCAAGGGGATCTTGCTTCATTTTTGTAAGGTCTTCTTCTTAGGGATCATCATGCCTAATGTCTCCAAGAGAGGACAAGTCAAGAGTAAAAATTTTGCAACTTAGGGAATGCAGTGTGTCACATCACTACTAAGAGGAAAGTCATACGCTAAGAAATATCACACTCTTGAAGGACATCAAACCCAATGACACCACCAAGAAAAGGATGCATCACAAGAAAAAATAAAATCACACCATGAAACATGATAAATGTCAAAAGATATTATCGTTGTATGCCCCCACTTTAAAGTCATTTCTAACACCATTCTTGTGAGAAATTTCTTGAAAGTAGCCAATGTTTACTCCTAATACATGAGAGATTCCTTAGAAATTCCCTACGATGAGTCATATGTTTCCAAATTAAAGCTACATCATGAAAAAGGAAGGAGGGATTGGCCCCAAAAATACATAAGGAGTCTATGGAATCAGGGGTAGTATGTCTTTGCTACAATGTTATTATAGAGCTTAGAAACATCATCATTCCCCAAATACTCATAGAACTGGAAGAATGACACAAAGAGAATGAAAACAAAGAAAAATCATTCTAGGTCAACATGGAAGAGACCTAAATGTCTCAATGCCTTGCGTCATCCCTAAAAGGAAAACACAAGACAAGCAAAAAAGGAAAATATTTATGACATATAGAAGAATGTAGATACATATAGAGGAATGCATAAAAAGAGAGAGAGATACATCAAACAAAATAGCACACTGGATCACATTATGTACTTGCAATCACATAAATAAACATGAAAAAGAAAACAATGCAAAAGACTAGTAAGGCACATGTGATTCAACCTATAGTAGGTCATTTGCATCCCAATCTCGATCAATAAATATGGAAGCCAGACAACTAGCCAAAGGGACAATAGTAAGTTCATGGAAGAATAGAACAATGAATTCAACTCATTATTCACTTGTTCACCAATATTTGCAATATCAATGTCATCATCTAAATTAATAAAAACAGGAGGTCAAATGATAATGACTCTAGAAGGTTCTTGTTTATGTTGTGGCAAGGGTATAGAGTCAACATGCATTGCTTCAATAAATTTTGGATTTTGATTTTTCATATTGCTCTTTCCTTCTTTAGTTTGTAACATACGAGCAATAGCATGATTTTCTATTCCTACACTCTCTAGTATTTTGATTTCGTTTCAATCTATTGTAAAAAATTATTGTGTAGGAGTGTTTTGTCAACCATGGGTTTCTTTTCTTCCCTTAGGGGAGGAACGAAAGGAACCATAGGAGGTTGTTCAACCACTTTCTCTTTGGCTTTGTAAACTTGTTTGAATTTAGGAGGCACAATGGGATTGTTTTGGTTGTCTCATGGTCTCTTATAGGAAATGGTAGGAGGATTTGTCATAGGTTGCTCTCGAATATTTGGAATGTCTTTTTGTTCAATCATTGGTTCATCAAGGATAGGTAGCTCAATTACATTTTTAGGAATATTTCTAAGGGATAATTCTTCTATGTGTTTTTCCTTGAACTTTTGGTATGCTTTGAAAAAGTAGACCTCACCGGGTATAATAGGTTCAATAGGCTGAATCCAAAAGAAATCCAATGAAAAGTTTTTTGGGGAAGACATAGGATTAAAGCCACTATGATGCACTGTAAAGATTTAATTGCCAAAGGGAAACTTTAAACATTTATTCACAACCAACAGGATGACATTCATGGAGCAAAGCTATAGATAGCCTAACTTTACACGAAATTGGTCTAATGACGAGATGGTGGTAAATAATATGTTTAATGTTTTTTCAGTCTGACTTTTAGGGGGAGGTTTATTGAGCCAATCATAGGGCAAGAAAAATTATTACATGTTTTTATCCATGCTTTCGGTATTTCATATGTATCTTGATAAATTTCATGCATAAATAGGAACTCTTCAATAATCACATTCTCTACATAGACGGGATCAATTAATATCCCATCAGTAGGCTTTTCATTGATTCTTCCAGCTATATAAAGATGACCATTGGGTGCATGTTTGATTATGTCTTTTTGTGAGAAAGAAATATCAAGGGTCATTCTAGTTTTTCCCATACAAAGTTTAGTTTCAATAAATGACACCATTCTAATTGTTTCTTCCTTGTTATCATATTTTGTTTTTTCATCATCTATGTCAACATTTATCACATCATTCTTTGTTTCACTAGCTTTGACAAATGAAATAGTGTGTTTCGGCATGGGATTGGTAAATATTTTAAAGTTTTGGTTAAGAGGAGATACATACTTATTACCTTGATTGTTCACACCTCCAATTAGAATACGATTAGAATCAATGAGGTCTTGCACAAGATGTTTAAGACGCTTACAATATTTTGTATCATGTCCATTTTGTCTATGGTAATGGCAATAAGCATTTGATCTATAGTTTGAAGGTAATGGTTTATTAGGATTAGGAGCTCTAACATGAGGTAAGGTAATCATATTATTTTCCATCAGCTGTAGCATAATATTATGAAGGGTATCGGGTTGAGGGGTAAACTTTTTATTCCTATCCCCAAAGGAAAAAAAATGTTCCATCTTTATAGTAGCCACTTGGTTATCAACTTTTTGATTTGGTTGAGGGGAATTAAGTTGTAAAAAGGCCCTATTCTATTTCTTGAAAGGTTGGTAACTATTTTGAGGTATGAATTCGGACTTGTCAGGAGGGCTAAGGGGATTTTTCACATCACAACTACTAACTAAATTATGATAATTAAGAAGGTTGTACATAGTTGTGTGAAGGATGGGAATTTCAACATTTTGAGTTTAGTTTGGATTTTTTTTTGTAAGTTGGCAATAAACATTCATTGAAGGTCGGAATCGGGAATCTTAATGTTTATTGTGAATAAAGAATTTGATAGCATGCTATGAAATCAATGACTTGCTCATCATCCTTATGTTTACATGTCATTAAATCAGCTAGTGTCATCTTGGGACCCATGTGAATATGGAAGTGGTTGTAAATGGCATCAACAAGCTCATTGAATGAACCAATTGAATTATTTGATAAGAAAGAAAACCACTCTAAAGCAATGTCTTTCAAGGATCTAGGGAAGAGTTTAGCCAAGAGTTTATATTCAAAGATAAAATCACTACATAGGGTTGTATAAGCAGAAACATGGCTAACAGGATCTCCTTTCCTATCATGTTTCTTAAATCTAGGAGCTTTTATACCTTGTGGAATTTGTGTTCTCAATATCTCCAGGGATAACGGGTTGGTTTTGATGTATTGTGAAGGTTGACCATTGTTGTTTTGATTTAGGGTGGTAATTTGTTGTTGAAGGGATGGCATGTTTTGTAAAAGTGTTCTAATGATGGCATCATTATTGGTATTGTAAGGTGGAGGGGAATAAGGTGGAGTGGTGTATGTATGCGAAGGGCAAGTGAATTGTAAATTTGTGAGGGAGGATGGTGGAGGAGATATATTATTTGAATGCACAAAGCTAGAAGGATTCCCTGTGGAAATACCTAAGGAAGTGTTGGCATTGCTAGTAGGCTGAATGGTTGTGGTAACTTGAGTACTAGTGTATGTAGGAATGGAAATGGGTATTGTAGAAGGAGGAATTGAAGTTCCACCTTGGATTTGGGTATACCCCAAATCTTGAGTACAACTAGTCATGGTAGGGATTTTGTTAACATCATGCACATTTGTTGTAGGTACGGAAGTCATGGGAAATAAGGTATGTGTACTATGATCCATAGGGGGTTGATTATCAACACTATTAGAAAGAGAGTTAGAAAACCTAAGATCCATAATAAATGGTGTATCATGGGATGACATGAGTTTAAAAATATGTCCCACAATAGTATTGCTAATAGGACACCAAGTTGTAAAGCTCATACAAGTTTAACAAACTTACTGCATACACCCAAAATGTAAAGAGGGTAAAGTGTAATGCAATGACCTAGAATGCAATGTGTAAATGCAATTTTTAGATTCTAAAAAAGGTAATTTTTTTATCACACTATGTAAAAAATTTAAAAATAAAGTCTTGTAAATGCAATTTTGAAATCACACAATGCACTAAATTTATCAAATTAAGTTAGATATGATCAAATTAATGAAATAGAAACTCTGCAAACAGTAAGAGAAATCTGAAAGTAGCAAAAAAAATGCATAACTAAATATTTTAATGCCCAAAAAATTAGATTATGACCTGATCAAGGATGCATTCGCCCTATAGAAAATGGGTCCTAGATTAGGGTTTTGAAACAAAATTTTCAGTGATTATTTTATTCTAGTTGGTTACAACAAGTTTTAGTTTGATTTTGCTATGAAATTAAATGTGAAATGCAAGTGAAAAATGTGATAAAATGATAACCTAAAATACCTAATTTGATATACAATTTTGTTTCAATTTTCAAATGCAAGTTAATATGATGTAAATGATATGCAAGATGACTATTTTTTTTGTATTTTTAAGATTTAAAGAATGCAAACAATGCAATCCTAAAAAGTTTAATGAGATGCAAATTTGAGTGCAAACTAGACACCCTAAATGAAATGTAATTCAATGCAAAGAGATGCAAATGAATGCAATATCTAAATCTAGGATGAAAGAGGACTCCAAAATTAGATAATTACAATTCTCAAAAGGTCGGGTTCACCATAACGAAACATAGAAATAAAAATGTAGGTGTTTGTTCACCAAAATGAAACAAGTATGATACACTTACTTATAATTTCATTCAAAATATGTGTTATAGGATAATGGATCTGAAATCTAACAAAACTAACTATCAAAATATAGATATGGAAAGGGTAAAATGTTGTGTACCAGTCACCAAAGATGATTTTTTAGACCTCACTGAGGACTCATTCGCCCTATGGTGAATGGGTCCTGGCTAGGGCTCCTAAAAGTTAGTTTATGGGTTCTTTTCTGGTCAGTTTGCACTCCTAGATTCTAGTTGTTCACTCTTGGAAATCTAGAAATAAATCTTGTAGAAGAGTTTCTATGATTTGACAACTTTTCTTGCAACTTTGACAACTTTTCAACTTTCTTCAATTTTTCTCTTCAAATGATCTTCAATCTAAAATCTACAATCACACATCAAAGAGAGGAAAAAGATGTTTTTTTAGGGAATGGTGGTTTTCCTTGGTCAAACTCTATTTTGATAATTAAACCTTGAAAATGAATAAAATCATGAAAGAAATGATGAATGAAAAATAATATGTAACAACTCACCAAACCTTAATTAAAACCTTGGATTGTAGATCTGCAAACTACCATGAAGTGGCCTCAATGAATGTGGATCTTGATCATGAAACTTGATGTGAAATAATGCCTTTGAAATGCTTGAATTGATCTTGAACACTACATCACCATATTAGCTCAAACAACATGCATAATGCAATACATCTTTGATATGATAATGGAATCTTGATTGTTGTAATAATATTCTAAAAATCTACCCTTGAATGCCTTAGAAATTCTCTTGATCACACTTGCTCATAAACTTGCTAGAATGCTTGAAGACTTGAAATTGCTAGGATGAAACCAAGTGAAATAATAAATATCTTAAGATTAATTCTTGAAATTCAAATATCACAAGCCAAAATTGAATTATAAATTTGAAATCACTAAAATACCGCCAAAAACATATTTCAAAGAGGGGTCCTAGGTCTAAGTGAGGACCCATTCACCATAGGGTGAATGGGTCGTAGGTCACTTACCTAGGACACACATTGGACAAGTTGAAATATTATGTAAAATCAGGGTCATTAGACTAAGTGAGGATGCATTCTCCCTATGGAGAATGGGTCCTCGGTCACTTACCTATGACACACATCTTCCAAAGTTGAGTGTTATGAAATGGAATTAATGAATGTCGAGTTTTATCCCTCAAAATTTGCATTTAATTAGGATTGGATTTGAATTAAAGGGGCCAATTAAGTCAGATTAACCTCAATTAATTAATAAATCACTAGATTAATGTGAAAGTGTAAAGATACACCTTACAACATTGAAAAAAAGGCACAATTAAGTCCATTTAGTTTAAAAGGGCCCTAAACTTAATGTGAATATGAAAATCATATTGCAACACTAAATTAAGGCAACATTAGGCTAATTTTATTATTAATTATTCCCAAATGAAGTGTGAAAAAGGGATACTTTTTCCTACACTATAGTTCTTTATCATTAATAGAGAAAATGATCAGAAAATTAAAACACAAGGGTTCAATGAGAGAAGCAAATTCATATCCTCCAAGTAAACAATTACCTATGTGATTTTTGTTCAGTTCAGGTGGCACTTTGTAACATTTTTTTGCAAATCGGTATGTCCATTACCTTATGCAAGTAATACAATTTGTTGGCTTATGTCTCAGCTTGGGCTAGCCAAGCAGGAATTATCTTATTCCTTCTCCACCATTTCCCCTATTTTTACTGACAAAATATTAGGAATATTTCTTGTGATTATATTTCAATATTTTGCATAAAGGTTGAGGGAAATGAAGGAGGAATGTTGCATGTGTTGATTGCCTCAGCCTATTTGAGAAAGATGATGAAGTTTGAGAGCTATACAATTTTTGTCAAATATTTCACAGAAACTATTTGGATCATTGGATTGATGTCCATCAACAGACGTGTCGTCTATGCAGGCACACCCTACTTCCTCAAAGGGAGGAAGAAGAATTAGAATACAACGACAATGGGTGGATGGTTGATTAGATCTCTTATCTCCTCAGATAAGATTTCATGATTTGAGGAGTTCAATAGAAACTTTTTATTGAATTGGATTGGACATGAACAAAGGTTTTATTGAATAAATGATGCCCACTTTGAAGCCATTATTTCCTTTCCCAAATCTTTTGTTGGGTTTCCAACTAGATTTGGGATGACATGAGAAAAGATGCTACCAATTATTATTTTTATTATTAGACATAGGGGAGAGGGTTTAGTAGTTGTGCAGGGTCCAATAGTTCTGCAATCAATTGTGATTATTCATATTAGTACTATAATGAATTAATATTATATATTGTATATATTCATTTCACATATTAATCAAAATATTACCAAATATGTGATATTATGGGATCAATAGTTGTTCACTTCAAACTTACAATCCTCAAGTAAAAAAATATCAATATACTCATGAATAAGTGAAGTAAATATTTTTTTGTCTCAAATAAAATATCATAACTATCGACTATAAGTGTGTCATTTATAAAATTAAATGTTCATTTAATAAAATAAGACACTCATTAAACAAGTATTGTTATCATAGTGAAAAATATTATTCTTATATGTACAACTATTGGGGCATCAATGTACAAGCATTGGAGTATTTCATATTGTAACAATGGAAATAAGGTGCTCTATCTTTTAGGAGATGAAGCACAATGAGGGGGGTTCTTATTTCACTCTTATTACATTCAAGGAAACCTTAGAGATCTCAATCCAAAGGTAGAAAGGGGGAAAGAGATCTTTCAATAAGGTATCATAGGGTGTGATCAAAGACTAAAGAGGGGTTCACTACCAAGCTAGGGCTTGGAAAGACAAGAAATGAATGACATGCAAAGTACCATACAAAACCTAACTAAATGACCTAGGAAATGAAATTGAAATGCAGAATAATGAACTGAGAATGAGTAGAGGTGCGCTTGGAAGAAGGATGAGGTCAAAAAAAGCTCCAAAACCCTAAAATATTGTTGTTTAATGCCCACTGGGACTCATACGCCAGTCTGGGTGATTTAGTCCCAAACTAGGGTTTCTATGCCAAAACTGGAATTTGATAGTGGTTGATCTGAACTCACTGAAATCTAGAAAATGTGTTATACTAGGACTCATATGCCACAAGTGGTGTATCAGTCTCACTCTACTTTTCTAGAGGGTTAAGACCTGAATCTTCTCTCCTATCTTTGCTCTTCCTTTCAAGCTTCATTTTTGGGTCTCAAACTCTGATTTGTAACCTATATGAGATTTTTAGTCAAGATAGCAACCTTATGACCACTTGATAACCTTCTTCAACCTTGCAACCTAGTTTCCAAAGGATCTCTAAGTCTCAAGACACTTAGTTCTACAATCACACATGTAAAGAGAGAAAAACTTGTTGATTATTAAGAAATAGGGGTTTGCCTTGGTCAAACCCCATTTAGGTAATTAAATCTTATGATGAAACAATGAAATATCAATATGAAACGTGAAATATTAAACACGAACAATGATACCTTGAATGATTTCTTGAAATATAAGTCAAAAATCTAACATGAAGTGGCCATGGGGTGATCCCACAATAGTGGTTTACAATTTTTGGCCAAACTGGACACTGAAATTATTATTTTTAACTAAATCTTCATATTCGGTAACCTATAGCGGCTAAACCGTGAGGAATTTAAAGATGATGCAAACTAGAGTCTCATCAAATTTTGTCTGTAGATTCTAAAAATATTTATTTCAATTTTTTGGAATCAAATTGCACATTTTTTTCCATCTCCCACAAAAACTGGTTTTTTTCATAAAGCAACATTTAAAAGTGACGCTCACCGTATACAACATGACCTTTTTTGTATTCAAAGGATAGAATTCTAATTTTTTCGAATTTATATTTGTAACTATATATCTAGAACTTTCATTTGGTCTCATAGTTTTTTATTGAACATTTTTTCCTTAATCAAGTTTCAAAGTCAAACCAATTGCAATTCAAACATAGGCGGACTGTATACAACATAATGTTTTATGTATGTATCAAAATTCAAAAAAAAAATTTTAATGGATCAAGGACATCAATACCCAGCCTGAACATATTTTTTAAAATTGTATTTTGATAATCTGCTATTTTTCCACATGTGCAGAACAAAGAGTTTGATTTTCAGTGAAAAACCTATGTTTAATAAAACTAAAAAAACACATACATAATAAAACCAAAAAATATTAAAATTATATTCATTGGATAGCTTGTTCTGAGGAATACCTGATTCTAGTTGAGTTTGCGAAGATTCCTCCATTTTCATCCTCAACCCGAGCTCCGAAGTGCCAATTTGATTTTTTTTTTTTGTGCCTGAGATGGGGAATGAGAGATAAGGGGCTTCGTTCGAACCCATAGGGGTTTGAGCAAACCTCTTTGAAGGGATTCACTCGAACCCCTTTCCTATCTAATGCATTGGTTTTTTTGGCGGCCAAGATTCAAAGGGGTTCAACGAACCCTAGTTCGAGTGAACCCCTTTTGGTTCAGTCAAACCAATAGGTTTGTACGAACCCCTAAAATCATTTTTTTTTCCTTGGGGTCAGTTTTTGTGAGTTTTCATTCCTCACTTGAATTGTAAACCACTATTGTGGCTTCACCTCATGTTGAATGTAGATCTTGATCTTGAATTAGATGTAGAACAATGTTTGCAAATGGATCTTCAATTTGCTACATGACAACACTAGCCCAACAAAATGCTTGATGCATTATGATCTTGAAATGATGATGGATATTCAATTGCTACAACAATTGATGAAGAATTTTTCCCTTGAATGCCTTAGAAATGCTTTCGTAGGATCTCTTGATGCTCTTGTGAATTCCTAGAATGCTTAACTCTTGATATATTATGTTGATATCATGAAGGATTAGGTAAATAATTATTTGAGACCCTGTTTATATTGGCAATCCATCCAACTAACCATTTATTAGATCCCAGAAGCTGACATACATGAAATTTAAATTCAAAACCCTGATTTCCCACTCAAAACCCTAAAAAGAGGTCAAATGGGACTCATACACCACTTGTGGCATATAGTTCCTATATGGATGGGACTCATATGCCCAAGGTGGCATATGGATCCCACCAGGCCTTTCTTAGGTGGAGGAAATGTCAGGGAGTTGAAAAATTAAATGTATTTGATGTCTATGTCGGGATTTCTATTGAAATAAGCCTTGGGATGCATAATAAATGGTCCTAAAGTCCTATTAATGATGATATGAAGGTCATAAATGTAAGGGGGGCCAAAACTTAATGTGAAAGTGTAAATAAATATACTTTACAGCACTAAATTAAGGAAAAATTAGGTCAATTTAGCTTAAAAGGGCCCTAAATCCAATGTGAATGTGGAAAACACATTACAACACTAGATCAAGGAAACATTAGGTCCATTTTAATGTTAATCATTCCCAAAGTAAGGAAAAGGGATCATTTTTCCATCATTACATTTAGCCCCCACTTTAGTGAGAGGAGGAACTTGCTTCAAACTCACACTAAAGTAGACATTCAAGGGGGCTTCAAGTGTACCAAAGTGGATGGTCTAGGAAAACAAAGATCAAGGGGGTGGTCAAGCTCCCAGGATCCAAGATCCTACATCAAAGCAGCATAATCACAAAGGACATACACAAGGTGTATGGTATGTAGCATCAAGATACACACATATAATTTCAAAGATATATAAAGATGAAAGAAAATGAAAGAAAAGGTGGATCAAGCTTTGACCGTTTATCTTGCACATTGTGGATCAGATCTAAGTTGTTTGTCCAAAAATGTACGCTCACTCTAAGGCAATCAAATTTTAGGTTTTTTGTTGGGTGAGTATCCAAAAAGGGTGGCTTAGTGAGAAATTCATGCCTCTGTATCGGCTTCTCATCGTATAATGAGAAATTCATGCTCATGTTTAGGATTCTCATCATGTATGCTAACCATACCAAATCTATACCTCCTAATAAATTTTATAGGGCACCACATAACAATGAACTTCGAGCCTTATGGGGAAAGCAAATCTTCGTATGCTTGAAACTCATGAACAAACAAGATGGCTCCACAGGCAAGAAAAGTGTGTTATGCAAGGTGGCCAGATATTGTAAATGCAAATTAGTGTAAGGTATGTTCAAAGGGATTATGCTTAGTTCATGTAAGGTCTCTTCTTAGGGAACATTGTGCCTAATGTCTCCAAGAGAGGACAAGTCAAAGAAATATCACACTCTCAGAGGATATCAAGCCCAATGAAACCTCCAAGAAAAGGATGCATCACAAGAAGAAAGAAAAATCACATAGTGAAACATGAGTGTCTATGTATGCCCCTGCTTTAAAGTAGTTTCTAACACCATTACTATGAGAAATTGCTTTAAAGTATAAGAAGATGTGAGAGCTTATTCAGAAAGCCCTATTCCAAGTCATATATTTCCAATAAGCTACGACATGAAAAGGGAAGGGGTTGCCCCCAAAATGCAACAACTAAAGATAACTCAGTATATCACATGTAAGCCAATGTAAGGCATGTCATCCACATCCCAAGCTTGCTCTTATATGTACATGAAAGGTGATCAACTAGCCAAAAGAGACAATGACAAGTGACATACGAGGACAAGGCTACTTAACCCCTTGTGGCCACTTAGTGCAGGACAACTGATGAGCCAAAATGATTGATGAAAAACATGCTATATTGAAAATCTGTATCAATTAGAGGAATTAGGTTCTCCCACATAAGGAAGAGCACCAAACTCCTTAAGATGTTGGATTTTTCTACACAAATCCTTACATTAACTAGTAGAATGACCATGAACTCTATGGTATATGCACAAAATGAGATTTGTAGTAAAATTTATTTCATGTTCTTGGAGGGATAGATGTCAAACAATCTTGGAGGAGTCTTGACAAGATACTCTCTTGATCAATAGTAGAGGGTGATCCCACAATTTTGGTTTAAAATTTATGGGAGATTCTATTTTTTGGTGAAATCACATATTTTTAAAAAATATAATGATTGAAGCCTTAAAAAGTTCCATTTTAAGGATTCCAATTGAAGAGGGTTTGATCAAACCACCTTAGATCAAACCCCCTTGGATAGAACCCCACTAACTTATTAAACCATACCTATAACGAAGTCTCCTTTACACCTATCAAAATGCTGATAAAAAACCACTTTTGATTTACCTTTTGGGGGATCAAATGAATTCATTTAAAATTTAGTTTTTGTAAGTATGTAGTCCTTATTATAATCTTCCCAAAAAGTATAATTTTAAATAAATTTAATTTTATTAGTATATTTACTTTTATTTCTTGTGAATGTAGGTTTTTCACCAAAAATCAAGCTCTTTGTTCTACAAAGGTGAAAAAATAGAAGATTATCAAAACAAAATTTGAAAAATATGATTGCACCAAATATTGAAGTCCTTGATCCAAACTTGATTAAGGAAAAAATATTCAATAAAACACTATGAAACCAATTGGAAGCACTAGACATTTTAGTTACAAATCTAAATTCAAAAAAAATATAATTTTATCCTTCATCAAAAAAAAGTTGTGTTATACGGTGAGTGTCACTCCTTAAAAATGGTGTTTACTAAAAAAAAACCTAGTTTTCGAAGGAGATGGAAAAACAAGTGTAATCTGATTCTAAAATGTTTAAAATGTATATATTTAGAATTTACAAACAAAATTTCACAAATCACTAGTTTTCATCATCTTCAAATTCCTCATGGTTTAGCCGCTATAGGTGTCCAAAAGTGAAGATTTAGTTAGAAAAAATCAGTTCAATGTCCAGTTTGGCCAAAAATTATAAGCCAATATTGTGGGATCACCCTAGAAGATGTTCCTTTATTTTGTGACAAAGATGTATTTTGCTTAGTAGAAGGTGTCATACTTACACAAGCCTCTTTAGATTGCGAGATTTTGTACTCTCCTTGTAAAATGTATCAAATTCGAAACATTATTTTTTTGCATGATGACATTGATGTTAAGTGAGGATTTATTTATTTCTTTCATTTCTTTCAAAGGACAAAAACCAAGATCACTAGTGTCTATCAATTTAGGATGCACTAATGTTAAAGTTATCTTAGAGGAATCTTTTGTAATAGTGTTGATATTAAGTGAAGGTTTGCTTGTTTCTTTCGAGGGATAATAACCAAGACCATTAGTTTTTTTCTTGCATGTGAGGCTCTATAGGGACACAAATACCTTGTTCTCTAGCACCACATAATTTTCCACTATATCCAAGTTGTTTCATGAGTTCATAACCTTTTCCATAAATTATTTTCATTTCTTTTGGATTTGGTGGTCATTTATAATCAGCTTCATTAATGTTTTTTGTGTAATTTTCTTGACCTTCTAAAGTGGTTGAGGTGGATGCTTTCGAATGGTCTTTCGAATTTTGTGTTGACATTACCACTTTTTTTTTCCTTTTTCAAAGTCTTTATCTATGATCTTGTATTCTCCCATGAATAATGTAAAATCTAAGGAACCCCAATCATCTTCTAATAGCTCTTGACTTCCTTGATATGTTTTTCTTTATCTTTCTATTGCACGGGTTCCACTTGTGTAGTTGGTGTTAATGTTGCCAAATGATTCTCCTTTCATTTCTATATGTTTAAACAGTTGTTTAGTTCAGGGTTAGCTTTGATTGTATATACTTTTTTGTTGTAGACATATTTCATGATATGATGAAGGGTAGAAGGAACAACATGCATCTCATGAATCCATGGTCTTCCTAAAAGGATATTGTATAAAAGGTCATGAGGCATAATGTGAATAGGAATTTGTAATATGGCCTTTCCAACTATAATAAGAAAAGTGATCACACCAAGTGGTTGTTTTCCTACATTGTCAAACCCCTTAATAGATAAAGATTCGGGTTGAATTTTTGATTTATCCATGCCAAGCCTATCCAAAAGGGTCACACTACACACATTAAGGGCAGAGCTATTGTCAACAAGGGTTCTTTTTATTCCCCACCCATCATAGATGGCTATTATCACGAGAGCATCATTTTATTTGTGCACAACCAAAGGAGGGAGCTCACTTTGGTGGAAAAAAATGTTAGCATTTATTCCTTGAATCATGGTTGTTATATCATTCGAGTTTGCACTAGAAGGGACCAAAAGTTGTTGCAAGAAACTTTGAATCATGTTATGATAATGAGAGGATGCTTGAATAAGGTCCCATAATGATATTTTAGCAGGATATTCTTTAGTTGCTCAACAAGATCATACTCTTTTCCACTTTGTGAAGGAAAACGAGGAGGACCAGGTAAGATAGGGTTAGGAAATGAGAGGGATGTTGAAGGTGTTTGTCGTGGTTGTGGATTATTTCTAGTGTTATATGTATGAGAAGCAGTATTATAACTCGGTTGCTGTGAAACATTATTCTTAAGTGGGTAAAGGATAAGATCAGGTTTGTTTTGAGTTTGAGGTTTGTGTGAAGGTGGGTAAAGGATGAGTTGAAGTTGAATAATATTAACTTCCCTTACTGAAGGAGAGTCTAATGTTACTTCATCATCTTCATTTAAGGAAACTATGTCACTATTGTCAATGTTATAATTTTCTTGCATCATGATATCCTCCCTAGAAGGAGAATTTTTAAGGAGAACTACAAGTTAGATGTTCATCACATTCCATGGTTAGATTTTGTAAAGTAGATTCATCACAAATAGGTGAGGTATCGAGAAAAGGAGAATCATTCTTGTCAATTATTGGATCTTTTTTTTCAAATAGATTTTTCCAAATGGTAGGAGCATTAGGAAAGGGGGAAATGAGATTTTCATGAATTTTAACTGTATCTTCTAACACTAAACTATCTTCTTCATGACTAGGAAGGATATTAGGAGAACCAATGTGTTTATCATGATTGTCTATATAATTTCATTCCTTTGTCCCATAATGTTTTCCAAAATAGGATAGGTAGGGGAAGAAACATAAAGAAGGTTGTCATAGATCTTAAAGGTTTGATTATCTAATACCAACATATCCTGATCATTTATAATATTATCACAAGAGGGGAAGATGTTGGCAGATGAATTTTGACTAGTTGAAGTGCTATGTATGTAGCTTTCAATGGTTTCTTGTTGTTTTATGTGATAATCATGATTACCTATTGTTATGTTCTCTTGTTTGGTAATGTATTGCCTAATTGGAGAGGTAAGAGGAGAGGAACAACTAGGATTCTCAAAAATCTCAGTGATTGGTTCTTCTAGCACCGAAATATCTTCTTCACAACTAGGAGAGATATTAGGAGAAGAACGAATATGATTGTTATGACTACCCAAGGTTGTATTCTCTTTCATTAAACTAACCTCACTCATAGAAGGGATACTAGGAGAATGATCAATGATGAACAAAAAGAGATAGGATAGGACTTCATATGCATATGCACTTAACAAAAATTTCTTACAACACTCAACAAGATCTAAAAATAGAACATGAAGTATAATAACCACATATTTTATAATGAAAACATGATGTAATGATTGGTCTACAAACTTGGAATACAACAATGATAGATCAAATATGCAAAAGGAGAATGAAGTTTTTAGATTTAGAACATGGCAATTGACTGATTATGCTATGTAACAATCTGAAAATGAAATGTTGTAAATGACAATTTGAAATTAAGAAATGTATGAAATGGACTGAATTAAGCTAGATCTAATGAAATGCACATAACAAAAACTCAACCAACTGAAATAGATAACTAATGACAGCAAATGAAAGTGTGGAAACAAGGTTTTTAATGTTGTAAAAGGTAGTTTCAAGTCTGATCTAGGACTAATTCACCCGAAGGGGCATATGAGTCCCAGTTGGGGTTTTTGGAAGAGTCAAATTCTAGAAAATGCACAACACGAAAAATCCCATAAAGTAGGTAAAACAACCTGTACTGGGACTAAATCACCCAAATGGGTGTATGAGTCCCAAATTAGGGGTTTTGCACCAATTTCAATAAACTTTGAGTTGTTTCTAAGTTTTCTAACTTGAATGATGCCTGGACTATTTGCAATTATAGAATTTCAATGAAATTCAATTACCTAAAATGCAAAAATGCAACCTATATGCACTTTCACTAATGTAATATTTAGAAACCCTAAATTCCAATTAACTAATGCAAAAACTAATGCAAATTCAATGCAAGATATATCTAGGATTATGATGCACTCTAAATCAAAAGTGAGTTGTTCTAAATGTAAGTTCACCAAAATGTAATAACAAAAATAGGGTGCTCTAGATCTTTTAGGAGATGAAGCACAATGAGGGGGGTTCCTATTTCACCCTTATTACATTCATGTAAACCTTAGAGATCTCAATCCAAAGGTAGAAAGGGGGAAATAAATCTCTGAATAAGGTATCCTAGGGTGTGATCAAACACTAAAGAGGGGTTCACCACAAAGCTAGGGCTTGCAAAGACAAGAAATGAATGACATGCAAAGTACCATGCAAAACCTAACTAAATGACCTAGGAAATGAAACTAAAATGCAAAACAACAAACTAAGAGTGAGCATAGGTGCACCTGGAAGAAGGATGAGGTAAAAAAAATCTCCAAAACCCTAAAATATTATTGTTTAATGCTCATTAGACTCATACGCTAGTGTAGGTGATTTAGTCCTAGACTAGGGTTTCTATGCTAAAATTGGAATTTGATAGTGGTTGATTTGAATTCACTAAAATTTAGAAAAAATGATATATTAGGACTCATATGCCACAAGTGGCATATCAGTCCCACTCTACTTTTTTGAAGGGTTAAGACCTGAATCTACTCTCCTATCTCTACTCTTCCTTCCAAGCTTTATTTTCAGGTTTAAAACTCTGATTTGTAACTTGTAGGAGATTTTAGGTGAAGATAGCAACCTTATGACCATTTGATAACCTTCTTCAACCTAGTCTCCAAAGGATCTCTAAGTCTCAAGACACTTAGATCTACAATCACATGTATGTAAAGAGAGAGAAAAACTTGTTGATTATTAGGAAAAAGGGGTTTGCCTTGGTCAAACCTCATTTGGGTAATCAAACCTTATGATGAAACAATGAAATATGAACATGAAACATGAACAATGATACCTTGAATGATGTCTTAAGATGTAAGTCAATAATCTAACATGAAGTGACCATGTAGAATGTAGATCTTGATCTTGAATTAGATGTAGAGCAATACTTGCAAATGGGTCTTCAATGCTACATCACAACACTAGCCCAACAACATGCTTGATGCATTATGATCTTGAAATGGCGATGGATATTCAATTGATGTAACAAATGATGAATAATTCTTCCCTTGAATGCCTTAGAAATGCTTTTGTAAGCTCTCTTGATGCTCTTGTAAAGTCCTAGAATGCTTAACTCTTGATAGCTTATGTTTATATCATGAATTCTTAGGTAAATAATTATTTGAGACCTTGTTTATATAGGAAATCCATCCAACTAACCATTTATTAGATCCTAGAAGCTAACATACATGAAATTTAAATTCAAAACCTTGATTTCCCACTCAAAACCCTAAAAAGAGGCCAAATGGGACTCATACACCACTTGTGGCATATAGGTCCCATTTGGATGGGACTCATATGCCCAAGGTGGCGTATGGGTCCCACCAGGAATTTTTAGGTGGAGGAAATATCAAGGAGTTGGAAAATTAAGTCTATTTGATGTCTATCTTGAGATTTCAATTGAAATAAGCCTTGTGGTGCATAATAAAGGGTCCTAAAGGCCTATTAATCATGATATGAATGTTAAAATTGTAAGGTGGCCCAAAACTTTATGTGAAAGTGTAAATAAATATACTTTACAACACTAAATTAAGGTAAAATTAGGTCAATTTAACTTAAAAGGGCCCTAAATCCAATGTGAATGTGGAAAACACATTATAACACTAGATCAAGGAAACATTAGGTCCTTTTTAATGTTAATAATTCTCAAAGTAAGGAAAAGGGATACTTTTTATGTCATTACACACAAATTAATAATTTTTCGTATCACAAATATAAAATGTGAGCATAATAAATAGGATTTATTTTTCATTAAATGTGAAGTATTTTCAAAACAATTTAGTGTTCAACTATTGGTCCATTTTTGTTTGATATAATTTGTATCTTAAATAATTATGTGTTGTTTTATAACAAGTAGTTTTTATGTGTTCAACTATTGGTTCATTTGTGTTGAATATAAAAGCTATATATAAAAAATATTTATGGTTACCAATGGGTATTTGGTCCATTTAGGTTGCATATAAGTTTTATTTTTGTAGACATGCAAAACTGACATCATATATCTCGCTCTAACTAACATCAAATTCTGCTATTAATTAATTAAAGCAATTTATTGATTAATTCACTAAGGTTCATTAAATAAATCAAAATTATTTAATCAAATCCTTAAAGTTCTTCTCATTTGATTTATCAAATGTCACTTCTTAATATCCCCTAAGTTAATTAATCTAAATTAATTGATTTCTAAATCATGATTAGCATTCTCTAGCTTTTGACTTAACTAGAGTCAAATCCAAACTCCTAACTAACCCACCCACTTGCACCAATAAATCATTTATTTGATTTATTATTTCCTCTAATTACATTCAAAATGCCATCAAAATGGAATATTATTCCAAGCATCTACACTATAGGCAACTTGAGTTCAAGCATCTCATTGTCTATCTCACTAAGCTTATCAAGGATTGGGAAAGGGCAACTTCCTACAAAACTAAGTTGCACCAATCCAATATGGGATAGATTTGCTTCATGTTATTTGTGCTTTAAAATCATTTCATTTGGTATTTCTAGTTGTTTAAATGTCTTAATTTAGCATATCTAGTATGGAGCAATATTTCATAGGGTTTGTTGGATTTTGCCATGTTAGTTTGATTTACATGATATACTAACATGTTGATATCAGGTACCCCACAATATTTTAGCCTTGGCTAGTGGTACAAAGAACATTAGCTTGTTTGTTTACTTTATTTTGGTCTTTTTAGACTTATCTTATTTTGCGCTCATTCCAAGGACCTCTCGATGATGCCTAAACAAAATAGGTTTAGAGAGAAAGGAATGGGGCAATGATCATTATCTTTTTATCTGCTGTGCTTGTTGGATGTTCTTGTAAAATAACTTGGCGAATAATTTCTTCGTTGGGTCCATCCTAGCAAGGTTTTCGTATGTCAAGTGTGAACAAGATCACTCCTATCTGATTGCCGAGTCAGAGTCCATCACACTAGGCACAACGCCATCCTGGTTCTTAATACCTTGATGCATCGTACCTATTTGTGTTATCAAACATAAAGAAAGTTACGCTCTTTATCTCCCATTCCTGGATAAGCAATACATCATCATCTTTCATCATCATCTCTAATAAAGTTGGCTTGTTGAAATTCTGCATCTTCTTGGATTCAAGGGTTCATCCCTCTCATTCTTCTACCTTCTTTCACGCTAACAATGCATCCATCCTGCATTCATCCTCTCATCTTGCATAATCACGTCATATCATTATAGGACAACATCATCCATCTCATCCATCTCACATGCATTGCATAATCATTTAACATGATTAAAATAATATAGATTTGTTATTCTAAGCATCTTCCGAACATCTCATTTACATCATCATTACCATCCATACATCCATTTTGAACCTCTTTGTCACGAGATCCACCTCAAATTGTATCTTTTCGCTCAATCTCTTGAGGGGGCAATGTACTAACGTACTTATTTTCCACTGGGGCATCCGAAAAAAAACCAAAGAATTTTTAATTTCGATGTCAGAAACATCATTCTTTGAACCAATGCAACGAGTACATTGCTTCAAAGAGGGGCAAAATGTAGACATGCAAAACTGACATCATATATCTAAATCTAACTAACATCAAATTATGCTATTAATTAATTAAAGCAATTTATTGATTAATTCACTAAGGTTCATTAAATAAATCAAAATTATTTAATCAAATCCTTAAAGTTCTTCTCATTTGATTTATCAAATGTCACTTCTTAATATCCCCTAAGTTAATTAATCTAAATTAATTGATTTCTAAATCATGATTAGCATTCTCTAGCTTTTGACTCAACTAGAGTCAAATCCAAACTCCTAACTAACCCACCCACTTGCACCAATAAATCATTTATTTGATTTATTATTTCCTCTAATTACATTCAAAATGGCATCAAAATGGAATATTCTTCCAATTTGAATCTTCCCCCCAAAAATGACTTGTCCCTTCCAACAAGGTATTAAATGCTATTTGCACAAGTCAAACTTGGTATTTAATGCACCTTTCATGTCAAGTCATTCAAATTCAAATTTTAAATTGGCACATTGGCCAAGACTTGCACATTCCTCACCCTCTCATAGCTTGACAAGTGTCATCTTGTCATTGGCCCATGAATGATCCCACATTCATCAATTTGGCCTCTCCTCTCTTCAAGTTCAACTATAAGTTGAAGGCTTCTCTCTTTCAAACAAGACAACAGCCACATATCCAAGCATCTACACTATAGGCAACTTGAGTTCAAGCATCTCATTGTCTATCTCACTAAGCTTATCAAGGATTGGGAAAGGGAAACTTCCTACAAAACTAAGTTGCACCAATCCAATATGGGATAGATTTGCTTCATGTTATTTGTGCTTTAAAATCATTTCATTTGGTATTTCTAGTTGTTTAAATGTCTTAATTTAGCATATCTAGTATGGAGCAATATTTCATAGGGTTTGTTGGATTTTGCCATGTTAGTTTGATTTACATGATATACTAACATGTTGCAGAATTTAGCCACCACAATTGATATCACCTTCGAGTAGATACCAAGGGAAAATAATAGAGCAACAAATGCTATGGAAACAATTAGATCACTACTAGATGTCCCACACAACATCCCAAAGCAATACTTCCTTGTAGAGGAACTTATCATAACACCATTCAAGGTACCATAGTCTGAATCTGTGTGTGAAATTGTTGGTCTTGGTAACCCATGGTATCAATACATATACACTTATTTAAGAATAGGATTCCTCCCTACTGATATCACTCCCAACCTTAAGAAAACCTTTGTCAAAAATTCAACCCACTTTGTTATCTTAGGTGACACCCTATACCGTAGGAGTATTGAGGGAACCCTTTTACGATGCTTAAACATTGAGGAAGCTTTGACTGCTTTAATGAAGGTACATAATGGCATCCGCGGTTCACATTCGAGCGGTATGACCTTGGCAAAGAAGCTACCAAGAAAAAAGGTACTATTGGCTGACGATGGAAAGGGAAGCTCACGAATATGCCAAGAAGTGCTTGCAATGTCAACAACATGGGGATTTCATCCATGCACCCACTCAAGAGCTCCACCCAATTATTACACATTGGCCCTTCTCATAATGTGGGCTTGATCTCATTGGAAAATCACCCCCACCTCATCTAATGGACACAAGTTCATTATCACCACCACAAAATACTTCACAAAGTGGGTAGAGGCCATCCCAATGACCTATATTATAGGAAAGCAGATTTCCAAGTTCATCCTAAATTACCTCATTTTTCGCTATGGTCTCCCACAAGCCATTATCTTAGATATTGAGACACCTTTCAAAAACTAGGATGTCCGAGACCTATGCCAAAAATTAAACATCCAACATCACTTTTCTACTCCATACTACCCCTTAGGGTAACGACCAAGCTGAGGCTACAAATAAAACAGTCCTCAGAATCCTAAAAAATATAGTCAATGAAGTTGGTCGTGACTGACATTTACAACTAAATCCTACCTTATGGGCCTATCAAACAAGTATCTACACACCTATAGGTGAAACACCTTTCTCCTTGGTCTACGGATCATAAGCCATTCTTCCTATTGTGATCGATCTCCCATCCTTAAGAATATCATTGCAGAACCTCATAACAGATGAAGAATATCATGTGTCATGACTGAATGAGCTGAAACTATTGGATGAGTGACACATGGATGCCTTGAACCACTTGCAAGTCTACCAAACCATCTGAAGAGGAGCTACAACAAGAAGATCCGAAACCGGTCATTTCAAGTCAGCAAGCTTGTGATGAAAGAGAATCAAAAAAATATGCTGAATCTAGATAGAAAAGGAAAGTTTGAACCCAATTGGTTGGGACCTTTTGTTGTCACTGCAAGTTACAAGTTAGGGGCATATTAGCTATCAACACTAGAAGGTGAGCCTCTACAAGAGCCCATCAACAACTCTCATCTCAAATTTTTTTATGCCTGATCTTTTAAGGGTAAAACCAAAAATACAAATAAATCAAAAAATTAAAAAAAAAACAAAAAAAAGATTAAAAACAATAGATAAAAATCATCCTCTAGAGTGAAAACCACTTCGGTGGTGCTTTGGGAAATTACCTTGGTGAAAAATTGACAAACATGTGCCTTGTGTAAATAAGCACTCTCCATCCACCATGATCTCTACGGCTTATTCTACATCACCTACCATCACCTTCCTTCATTCATCCATTGCACTTCCATATCCCCATCCATCACTCATCCACATCCACATCATAGCTTGATCTTGTGTTTGTATCATGTTCCACCCTAGTACTACTTGGCATATTCCTAAGGTCAGTTTGTCCTACTTATATTAGAGTAGTCTATCATACCGGGTTGGGGGCATGTTCTTATACCTACATTAGATCATATTCATGTATATTCTTGAAATCCTCCTTAAAATAAAAAAATCCAAAAAAAATCATAAAATCCATTAGAAAATCCCAAAACATCCAAAACATACCAAAATTCCAAAAATAGGTTAAAATTAAAAAAGAAGAAGTAAAAAATAGTCTTCTTATCAACTACGCTATCTCTGAGCTTGAACATAGGAAAGGTTGATCTTTGATCATCCCTTGAGACACCCTAGGTTAGTCCTTTAGGAGTCCATCATAATAAGCAGGTAATTCATCATTTTTTTATATATTCATCTTGTAAATTGGTCAAGTTGTTAGTTGAACTACGTGGTTTCTACATATATAACATAGGCAAGGCTAATCTTTGATCAACCCCCGAGGCCCCTAGGATAGGTATTTATATTAGGTTCTTGGTCAAAATCTTAGAAAACAACAAAACATTAGAAAATTTGAAAAGAAAAAAATTTGTAAAACATCTCAACAAAATCCCCAAAACAGCCTCAAACCATTGCAAAATACCAAAAACATTCAAAAACCCCAAAAAGGTGCATCTGTCCAATTTCAACATCCACCCACAATAAACATCCATTCATAATAAATGATCATCACCTTCATCCTTTGGAAAAAAAATCAGAAACAAGTGTAGTAGGTTACAAGTGAAAACTCAAGCGTTAGCGTCTTAAGACTAGGTCAGTAGGTAAGCAAGTTGGTCAACTCTAAGTATCAATAGCATATCATCCAGTCAATCTCACCATCATCTAATAACATCATGTCCTAGGATGCATCCTTCCTACAATGGACATCAACATCAGGCATCACCGTAGTTTAGTCTTGGCTAGTGGTATGAAGAACATTAGCTTGTTTATTTACTTGATCTTTGTCTTTTTTACTTATCTTATTTCGCTCATTCCAATGACCTCTCGATGATCTCCAAACAAAGGGATTTAGAGAGAAAGGAATGAGGCAAAGATCATTATGTTTTTATTTGTTATGCTTGTTGGATGTTCTTGTAATATAACCTTGGTCATGATTACTTTGTTTGGTTTTTAGGGAGGGTGTTTTACGTGTCTTGTTGACCACATAGGAAGGATTGCCTTTCTATGTTTTGGTCCAAGATGTTTGAAATATCTGAACTGAATTTTAAATGAGGTTTCATATGTTAGGTGTGAACATGGATACTCCTCTCTATTTTTTGAGTCAAAGTCCATTGCACTAGGTACAACATCATCCTGGTTCTTTATACCTTGATGCATCGTATCTATGTGTGTTATCAAACATAAGGTAAGTGAGCCCTTTTAAAATACCAATTCCTGATAAGAAAATCATCATCATTCATCATCATATCTAATAAAGTCTTAATGCTTCATAGACTTGTTGGATCCTCTTGTCATCATTCTTTTCTTCTATCTTTACTAACATTTCTATCCAAAATTTGTGTAATATCTCAAAATATACATGAGGCTACCCATGGCCGATGACTATCTATACATCATCAAAATTGTCTACGTCAAATATCTGATCTTTCGTCTTCTGATCAGTAGAACCAATCCTCTCGCATTTTATCATGATCTCGATCAAAAAAATAACATTTCCGCTCAATCTCTTGAGCAGGCAATATGCTAGCATAATCCTTCTCACTGGGGAGCAGTGGGGCATCCAAAAAAATCAACTGTTTTTTGAATTTTGATCTCGACGAAGTTATTCTTTGAACCAACACAGCAAGTACATCGCTTCAAAGAGGAACACAATGTAGACGTTTGAAATATCTTGATTGATATTATACACTCGATCCTGATTCACTAACATCAATTCTTCCTGAAGCACCTCTTTACTAACCATTTAATTAAATAATCCTTATTTAATTAATTCACCATAATTCCTCTTTTAATTAAATAAATCATTTTATTTAATTAATCCTGACATTTCTCTTTTTATTAAATAATTATTTTATTTAATAAGGTCATCTTCTTAATTGAAAAAATTAACCTTTATTTAATTTAAATCTAACTTCATCTCTTTTAATTAAATAAATCAAACTTTATTTAATTAAATCTAATATTCATTATTCCTCTCATTTTTTATTTAAATAAATACAAAAATCTAAATCAATGTGTCAAATCAACTAATCTCCATCTAAGTTAATTAAATCCTAATTAACTCTAACACTAATCCATCAAATCCTCTAGATTTTGCAACTTGCACATGTAAATCAATTTAATTGATTTATTAAATCCTAAATTTTTATTCAAAAGGGCATCATTTTTGGAATATTCCTTCATTTTGAAATCTCCCTCCAAAGGTACTTGTCCTCCAACCTAGCATTTATATCTCCTACAGGTCTTTTTTTCTTAAGCCAAGTGGCATTAACTCCTTCACATCCTCTTGTGCAAGCCATCTTTCAAATTTTAAATCCTCCTAATTGCATTTATTTGCACATTCACCAAAATGTTCTCATTCCTCTTCCACTAGCATGTTGACAAGTGGCACCTTGCCATTGGCTCATGTTTAGTCCCATATTCATCGCATTTGGTCATTTCTCCACCATTCTCACTTATAAAATAGAGGCCTTCTCTATTGTATTTGGATCTTCAATCTTAGACATTTTGCACTATCCACTACTTTATGCATTTGAGTTCATCCATTATTTCATCATCATCCATAATATCATCCAATTCAGCATAGGATTCATCTTTCATAGCTAGGTTCTTGCCATTTTTATTCATCACACATCCATCCAAGTGCTTATCAAGGGTTAGGAAAGTGCTAGTTTCCACATCAAAGTAGCACCAATCCACTATGAGATATGTATGCACCATTCTTTTTTATATGCTCTCAATTAGTTTATTTGATCTTTTGTTGTTTTCTTTGCATTATGAAGCATGTTGGAGTATTTCATAGAGATGTTATGTTTTCTTTTCTTTAAATGACTAACCATGCTAATGTGTGTTAAAGTTTAAGTGTTTGCAGATTTTAACATCTACAATTATATTTAATACACTTTAATGGATCACTCTTATATGAATGATCTTTGTATTCTACGTTAATTTTATAGTCTTCAAGTTCTATAGTCTATTGAGGGGATTTATATTTACTGGCATAAGTATTCCATTTAATAGTTTTATTATTTTACTACAAATCATTCTAAGCCTATGTGTACACCATATTAGTCTATAGTCACTTTGACTATGACTTACACCACACATAATATTGATGCTAATTTGTATAAATAAGTAGTTGGACTTATTTTATATTTGACCCATACTCATCTTGAAATCACCTTAATTGTTGGGCTTGTTTCCCACCTTTTCCATGATCCTCATGAGGCTCATTATAAGAAATACAAATATATTTTGAAGTATATTTAGGGTAGCAAAATTTTTGGTATTTAGTACTCACCAAGAGCTTCTTATATATTAGGATTCAATGAATCACATTCAACTAGTGATGTTGACCCATAAATTTTGACCTTTTCTTTTTTCTTTGCCTTGATTTTAGTCTAGTTGCATGGTCTTGTAGGTAGAAAATCTATATTGCATTATCATTGACTAAGGCTTATTATGGAGATTTAGTTATTTTATCCAAGGGGTTGAATGGATTCAATAGCTTATGAAAAAAAATTATTTACCACCTAATCATTCTTGTATTCTTTTATGTGGTAAAAAATTCTATTCACATTTCTTGCAATATAGTTGAGCATTAGAGGATGAAGTACATTGAGAATTGCATGCATTTTATTCAAGATCTCATCCATGATGATGTTATCTCCTTAGAATATTTTTATAATTAATATTAGGTTATGGACATATTAATTAAACCTATAACATAATATAATTATTTTGAGTTGAGACATATGATTGATGTGAAGGAATTTGTCCTTGAGGACTCTTGAGTTCTCCCTCCTTTATATTTTCAGTTCTCTTGTTTGGAGATGATTTTTTCTATAAGGTTTTCTCCTTTTCTTGTCAAATACTTTAATTTGTACATGAATACCTCATTTGAAATACTTGTCATGACTCAGTTTTTAGTGATTATCTTACTTCCTAAGTATCAGTTAAGGGAGGATGTTAGTGTAAAAAGTATTATAACCTACCTAGTTTAATTTTACCTAGTATACTTATTCACAATAGCTTAATGACACTTAGATGTTTTCTATTTTATTGGATCACCTTATAGGAACTATAGATATGTCTTCACACATGTTGCAAGTGTTATACACGTGTTAAAATTTCTTGAGGTCCAATTAATATTTTTCTCATACCTTCATTCTTCCTCATTTGTCCTACCTATACACAGAGTTGATTGTATATTAGAATATTCACTTTATGATAATTTTGTCATTATTATCTGTAGATTCATTTGAAGAATATTTTTTTTAATTTTATTGCTCTTCCAAAAATCACAACTTCAAAGCCATGAAAGTGGTTCCTAGAAAGCTACATAAACAAAGGCTTTTTATAAAATACAAATAAGAAGGGTTCATTTTCTAAGGATAGATATGGTTCTTGCTAGGTTAAGGTGTCTCTGTTATAATTATAACCAAATAGAAGGAATAGGTTTGAGCTCTTAAGATTGACTCTTTCTCTTTTTCTTCTTCTGTAAATAAATAAAAAATAAAAAATACTAAAGATGGTGAGATAGGATATATACTAAATAAATTAAATGCAATAGTTAAGGAAAAATTAACAAAATATTTTATTTAATCATAATAAAATTAGTGTATTATTTAATTTATTTATTATAAATTAGTGAAGTAACTCATTTAGTTATTAATTTAACTTTAGTATGAGATTTAATTATGATTTTAAAACAAAAATAAAATAAAATTTAATTTGAATAGCTTTTACAATTCAATTTTAGATCTAAAAGTTAATTTTACATTACTAGATCCATGTTATCAATTTTGAATCCCTTCTTGTAAATGGTTTAATTGTAGTAATAACTGATTTTAATTTTGAATTATGGTTGATATAGAGAATTCTCAGGTTTTTAGTTTTTATTCATGCATTGAATTTTATATAATTTATTTAACTTAGTTTTTAGAATCAATTTAGTTTATTTGATTCTTAGTTCTTGGTATTAGTTCAACTTTATTTTCTAGTTAAAAAACAATTTAGATCATGCTAGGGATACATGATCACCCCATATATTATGAAAACTTAATTGAGGAGGATATATCTTATAGGGATCCTTGCTTGAGGTATTGCGATTTATGATCCCATTACCTTCCTAGGTGGCTTTATTATACATAGGGTGTGTATAATGGGTTATGCATAATTTGTATTCATTTAAATATTTTTTCCTTGCTGAAATATAGTTTTTACTACCCCTAAATTACTTGTTCAATATCTTTGAGTGCACATGATACACTCTCTTATGTAGTGATGTTACAATAATATATTTATACACAAAGTATTGCATTTGTGCACATGTCCCATGTGTGAATATAGGTATGAAACTTATATGATTATATATTATAATCCATGCTATTATCTTATCTATTACATTTGCTTACTCTTACATAATCCTTATCTAGCATTCATGACTATCATTATTTGTATTAATTAGGCGGCATCACACTTTTTTGTAATTACAAGTGCCTTGACAATTTTATGTTTTTTCCTTTCATTAAAGTATCATATAATTCCAATAAAGTATATATGATTAAATTCCTTATCATCAATAAGCATTTTTATCATCTCATCTGATTATCCATGTTATTTATATGAAATCAACTAGACAAGGGGCATAGATGTCACTAACATTCTTTTTGGTGAGGTCTATTTTATATTGATAGACCCATGCTCATTTCCATGTCCAAGGGAGCTTTATGAGACTATTTCTCTTAGTTAGAATCATTTCACTTTTTCTTTAGTCAAACCTTATCCTCTTTAATTTTACTATTTTAGAGTATTAATTTTTTCAATTGAAAGCCATAGTTAGTGGTTGTTTTAAATACATAGAAAATGCTACCAATTGCGCTCTTTTTCTATTTTGTAGGCTTATGATGGGGAACTCATTGTAAGAATAACTTAAATGATCTTTGTCCTTTTGAATGTTTAAAAAAGTTTAATTTTATGGTGTTTTCTTAATTTAATTTGACATTTACCCACCTAGTAGTTCACATGCACATCAACATGAGAGAAAAATGTAATAATAAAAATTGCATACTAATTCCCTCTTTCCTTATATTTTCCAGGTCTTGTTTTATTATAGTTTCATTAATGCAGTCATTATGCTACAAGTGAAATATCCATGCATGAATTTGTGTTATGAAATCACCTTATCCCAATCCCATTATCACTCATCCACAAAGTTTTTTCTTATTCCATAGATCCCCCATTTAACCCACTAGATTAGATCTCTAGGTGCAAACTTGGTCCAAGTCATTTCTATATTTATGGATTAGAAACTTAAACTTTATAAGTTCAAATTCAAAATAAATCCCATAAACTTGGGCTCTCACTTATTTTTGGAGGGTCACCTAGTGCAAGCTTTTGTTGATTTATCTACTACATTGTTCTATTTAAAACACTCATTCATTCATTTAAAATTTATCTAGGATGCATAGATTATCAAGAATAACCTAAGAATTATAAAAGATAACTTTTCCTAGAAACTTTATTAGAGTACTACATCAAGATACATCATCCTAGGTTTATTGTTTTCTATCTATTTTGTTGAAAAAGAGATTTTAGGTCTAATGCATAGATCACTAACATCATAATTTTTCAAAGAACATTAGGATGCAAATTGACAAGGAATTTAGATTTAATTCCAACTTGAAATGTGAGTCAACTAGCCTCGGATCTAATCCTTTAATGCTTTGAAAATTGACTAAAATTGATTTTATTTTATAAAATTGATGAAACTATGTGACCTAATCTGAAAATATAAATTTTAGGTAATAGAGAAATTGCAAAACCAAATCTCAACAATAGATCTAGAAAGAGTAGATTTTTGTGCACTTGTCATACAAATTAGAACTTGATTTTGTTGGACAAGGGTTCCTAGGGTGACTATGTCCAAAGAGTTGAAACTAAAATCTTTTTTCATAGTCCTCAAGTCCCTAGTTTAAAGCTTCTTCCTTTCAGATCTCACTGTCAGATCTTTGTCAGTTGTTGAGATAATTGAATTTCTGTATCATGTCAAGTTGTAGAGTTTGAATGCAAAAATGTGTAATTGGTCTTCGATCTTCCTCCAATTTTTGTTAGATCTATAACCTGCACATTCAAAGAGAGACAAAGGGTTATGCCATTTAGGGGTTTGCCTTGGTCAAACCTCATGTTGGTGTTTCCACCTCCATAATGAAAAAGTTGATGAAAGAGAGCTTATCCTTTTGAGGGATAGAGGTTAAATGATAAATGAATGATGAATCAACAGTTAGGTACAAATAACCACTCAAATTTGATTTCCTTGAAGGACTAAAGTCGTGCACATCTCCTCAAGGCTCTATTGCAATTTGTCTTGGATTTCTTTGAAGACCTACAAATGCTAGCCCTCGGAAAAAATGTATGCATAAACATGAACAAGCTCACATAAAGCTTGACATGATGCTTTGACAACAAAATGATACAATATTTATGTTCTTGAAAGCTATTGAATTGACCTTGAAGTATTATAATTTCTCTTCTTGATAATTCTCCTTGTTACCTCTCAAATAATGCAATGGCTAGCTATTTATATGCAATTAATGTAATTTCTTGAAAATTAAATCTCGATAGCTGACATCTAAAATTTGAAATTAAAATAATAAAATGCCAACTTCGACATATTAAAATTGGAGTCAAAATAGGGGGACAAATTCACCCAGAGCACCATCATCCGAACCCTATTTTATGGGGTGAAAAGTGTTAGGAAAATATTAAATGTTTTCCTTGGTTTTGTACATGTGATTTCTTGATAAATATTCAAATGGGCCACAAGATGCATAATTTAGGAAATTAGGTGTACAATTAGGTCCATGCACATAGGAGGGAGCAAAATTTAGTGTGAAATTGTCAAGGGTGATGATTTACGATGCTACACTACCTTATTGTCTTTGATCCTTGTTCGAAAGTAGTTGAATTAGTCTAAGGGTCTAACTGAGTAAAAACTAACCCTCACAATTCAACAATTCCTCCAAAGGTGTTTGCAAGCACCACCACTTCTCACTAAAATTCAAATATTAAAAGATTGAGGCAAACAATTTGAAATAAATAATTTTGTACTAGTTCACTCTTGTTAGTATAAGTTAAGGTGCATACACTAGATCATTATAACACTCATAAATGCCAATTTATAGATTCTAACACATTCATTTAAACAAACTCTAAAATTTTAACACCATTGGAAATCAATTTTGACCATCTTCTATATTAATTTTTCACTTCTAAAATTCCATTGCATATCACATTTAAATTCTGTTTTTTTTTTAAAATATAATTTAGAATTATCATTTATAATCCTTTTTTTATTTACATTAAATTTTTATAATTGATTACATTATTTTAATAAATCAGATATTTAACACTTAAATTCATTCATAATAAATAAAAATTAATCATATACAATTTTAAAAATACATAACAATTAAATAATACTTTAATTTTAATATATTTAAAATATAATAAAACAAATTTGTTCAAAGTGTATTATTCCTTTTAATTAACTAAAGCTACTTCAAAATATTAATTTGATCATATATTATTTTATTAATTATACATTGCACCAATTGGGAAGTCTTAAGTTCCTTATCCAATTGCTCATTTAAGATTTTCTTTGTAAATTAACTGACTGTAACTATCCTATAACACCATGGGGACGCACATTTTATTAAAAACAATTATTTTGATAAGAAATGCATTCAACATGATAAATGTGCATTGGCCCACATCAACTGGGGCTGAAAGAGGAATATTATGGAGCTAAGGAGACACTGAGTGCACCAAAGATCTCTTTAATGGTCTTTATCGACAAACTTCCACAACATTGTACACCGACAAGAATCTAGGCAGGTCAATGTACATGCATGTTGTACTTTATATCCTGCTGACCAAATTAATCTTACGTACATTTCTATCATGATATTACTATAAATCAATTACCAGGAGCTCAAACAGAAAGACGCATGGTTATTAAGAACATTTGGTGTTTCTCTTTCTAGAAACACCATTCCATACTCACACATCTCTATCTCTTGGAACTTTGAGAAACTATTTCATATTCACAGAGAGTTAAAGTGCTCCAGGAATTGATTAAATAGATGATACGAAGTCATGGTCAATTGGAAAAAGAGAACATCTGCAGAGAGGACATGTCTTCTGACGTTGATCGATCCACTTATCCAAACAATCCCTGTGAAAAATATGAGAACAATTACACAGCTCCCAAATTTCGTCATCTTCTTCGAAAGAAGTCAAACAAACTGTGCACATCATTTCCTCCTCAATCTCACCCAACTTCTTTGCAATATCTCTAAATGTAATCACAGCCAAGGTCTCTCTTACGTTGTTGGCAGACATAGAGGAAAAAACGTAGGGGTTTTCTGATAACAACAGCCACTCGAAGAAATGGAGTTCAGGTAGCTCAGATAAAGAAATAATCCAACATATTGCAGAGTCTATAAAAGCTAACACAAATTCCCAGTACAGCATGAAATCATAGCAGACTGAAAAAAATCCCATGATGTAATGAACTCGCAGATAATCAGCCACTTCCAGTGTATCGATCAAGAAAGAACGATTATTGACTATAAGTACTGCAGTTGGTCACTATCTAAATGTTATCAAATCCAGCTCACAACTCGATCAAAGAGACCCCATATACCAAGTACATTGAACATTAATCAATGCCCATTATACATCATACGCCAGCAAGAATGATAAATTCGGGACAAAAGCTACTAATCAATGCAACTTGGATTTTGTCAAGAATGATAAATTCGGGACAAAGCTGCTTTTCAATGCAAGTTGGATTTTGTATGGCCTTAGAATAATGTGTGAAGTTTTTTTCATTAAATAAAACTATGAACTGCAAAGTAACTGTGGGCGCCATGTTGGCTTGTTGGCCATTGGCCATGTGCTATACAATAAATGGACGTCTGACACTACCCAAGGTATCCTAGAATATTTGTGTTTATCCTTTACTAAATCTTATCGTTTCAATTGAAAAAGAGTATTCATTCATTTCTGGATATTGGCATGGGCATCACAGGCTGCTTTCCCTTGCAGACAAGATCTTGAGGAGGGGCAACTTTGTTCAATGGAGAGGATCTATAGTTGAAACAAAACCGAACTCTCACTTTTGAGATATGAAGAATCTATTTATAAAATAAGATATACAATATTTCGATAGCACCATTGCTTCGAGGGAAATGACATGGAGAAGCACGTTATAATATATTTTAGTTTAATATTAATTACCATTAAATATTGTTTTTGTATTCATTCAGGGAGAGTGATGGAGAAGCATCTTGAAAAATTGAGTAGTAGTTATTCAATATGTTAGAATTTGTTATTGGGAATGTTGTTATTTTATGTAATAAAATAAGTATGTTGTTCACATCTATAAAATCAATAGTCTTAAGAGAATGTTAGATTTGTTTTTATTTACATTAGTAAATTGAAGTATTATATGAGTTTCGTGATTTATCAAAATTGGTATATATTGTCATGTTTAGTTAGTACAAAATTTTCATATAATTTAATTGTTTAGAGAATTTTAAATTTGGATTTTCTTGTTAGAAGAGCATTAGAGGTGTAAGAACAATTTCATTTTGTTATTTTTGTAGGTAAGTGGTTAATATAATAGTAGTATAGGACAAGTTTGAAGCACATCATATCACTGCATTTATATTTTCAAGGTTCAAGACTTCATGCCTAAACTAGCAAGCATAGTTGGATGATCAAAAGCACCGTACGTTACTATAGTTTATTATCATTAGTTGCAATAGGATACATAGATTACTTATGTATTAGGAACCGTCTATTTGATATCTATTAGTTAAGAATAACAAAAAAATTGTTTATCTTTGAGCTAGTCAATTGAGGCCTATATCAAACATTCACTATATAACAATAACTTATTTGATCAATGGAACAAGTATTTAAAAATTGTGGCATATCTTAACATTACCTACTTTATTAGAGGTCTTTGAAGGGTTTATATATGTAACCACATTAAATTTGGAGACTCCTAGCTCATTGGGGACAATAGTACACATTACTAGTGAACACACATATTATGCGAGAGTGCTATACCAATTACCATGTTAAGTCATTGGGAATACATTTAATTATGGGGCCAATGATCTTCATCACCTTACTCTATAATCACACATCATCATACCAACCACCACACTATCACCTCTATATAGGGAGGATCAATATGATTTGAGGAAAGATAAATTGAGTTAGCGATAGAGGAGGATATAGATAAGAGTGATTGAAGAAAAATATTAGATGATAAAAGATTCTTAAATATAAGAAAAATCTAAGTAGGAGTCTAAGAAGAAATAAATACATTGAATGAGATCATTATGATTTTTGTATTCATGGTTAATACTTAGAAATCGTAATACAAACTCTTCATGAATAATAAAACATTGTTTTTGATAAAAGGGTAAAATGGGTTTTACAGGGACCCAAAACCACAAAGTTTACGAAGCAGAAAAAAGGACACTAAAGTCCCACCAAAAAAAATAGCTGCACGAGGAAAGACCAGCAACAACTAAACAAAAAGGACCAGAAAGTTCAAGAAGACAGGAACAACATTGAAAGCACAAAGAAAGCCCCGACCATTAATTCAGATTCTTGAGAACAGACTCCGTCTCCGCCTCTAGATTCTGCATATCTTTAACCCCCTTTTTGAAAGTTTGAATCATATTTGGAGTAAGGGGGGCCTTGCGCTTCAGATTGGCTCTAGTTCTTCTGGAAATTCCAGCTTCCGTATCCTGGCTTTTATCCTTAGTTTCCTCCAGATCCACCACCAGAGACCCCTGCTGGGCTTTATCAAGCTTCTCAGTCATCGCATTAATGATTATGGCATTGTGTCTTGCCATGTGGTTATTTTGCTCAGCAACGGTTTTGATGGTATTCCATAAATTCTTAGCTTTGGAGTCAATATTTCTGTTACTATGATCCATTTCTTTTTTTTCCATCTCAGCAATCTTAGCGCCCATCTCATCAATCTTGCTTTGCAGGGCCCAGTTTTTAATTTTTAGCTCATTAATTTTAGAGAAAGTCCAATCCAAGAGTTTGGAGTGGGACTCAGAGTTGGTTTTGGCAAGGTTTAGATATTCCAAAGAGGGATCTTTTCCAGAATTAGGGCACGTATTCTCAGGGTTAGGAGTAATAGGGGATTTATCATTAAAGTGTATGTCCGGCAAAGGATTAGCACAAAGTTCAGTTTTGTTGGCATCAGACTCTTCCGAATTAGAGAACTCTTTGGAGTAGGAAACAAGGCTTTTGGTCTGGGTTTTCTTATCAAAAGAGTTGATCTTAAGGGAGGGGCTGTCAGGCTCAAGCTCAATACAGGTTTTACTAGGATTCCTGGAAGGAACAACATGCAAGCTATGAAAATTTCTAGCCGGGCTAGAATTAGGCAAATACTCCGAGCCACTGGGCTCAATATCATCACTCTCAGAAATAGGGTTGGTTTCCAGAATAGCAGGAGCGGGCACATGGAGATATTCCACAATCAACCATATTAACCCAGTATGCAGAATGGGGGATCTTTTAGGGTTTTTCTTATTGTCCTCCAAGATTTTCTTCAAGGAGCAGTAAAGATAATAGGGGACAGAGACCCTTACCTTGTAATGAAAATGGTTGAGAAGAGCAAAGTGGTAGCCATAGACTTTTGTGAAGCGCCCATCCACTGTAATGTACTCCATGATGATCCGCAAGACCTTTCTCCAAATAGCCTTTATGATGTCAACATCGAAGTAGCTGTTAGCAATTTTAACCATACTTAGCCTTTCCTTGTCCTTTTTAGGAAATCTGATCACTGCTTCATCAGAGAAAGCCCTGTCCCTAAAGAACTTCTTCCCTTTAGTGGATAATCCCGTAACATCAGCAATAAGATTTTCGCTGAGTTCCCATTCCTACCAAACAGGGTCAATTTACCATCATTCCAATTTTTGGCAAAGAGATCCATAGCCTCCTAGTTAGAGCCATGAAGCTTCTCCAGGAAAGGGATCAACCCTCCACTTTTAATCTTGTTCCAAACCTTGGAATTTTTCATGTGTATTTCATAGCTATCCGGCTCAGTTCACTTTCTGTCTCCTCCCATATCGGCCAACACAGTGAGGTAGACCCAAACGCAAACTTTGCTAAAATTGGCCTTGCCAAATCTAAGAACCCACAAAGCGTGTAGAGTTCTCTTGCAGATTACTCCACTGTGCTCGGTCCCATGCATTCTAATGATTGTGATGTGATAGATCCAACCTGTCCTCTTTAAAGGGATAACATGTCGCTTTTCCATGTGATTTATCATAATTTAATAGGGCACGAACATTAAAGTTAAGATCGCTAATATTTAGCTAGGTACGCACTTTTTTACTCCTAACTCCTTCATTAGCAAAAAATTCCGCAACAGCATTGGCTTCTCTATAAGCATGTGATATTTTAACTTTTTCAAATTTAGCCAAGTTCAATATGGCTTCCTCAATCCACGAGTTGATGGTCCACGAGGGGGGAGACTTGCCATGGAGGAAGTCAATTATGTTTTTGGAATCTCCCTCAAGCCACAAATTTTTAATGTTAAGGCTTAGAGCTAAATTTATGATGTGATAAGCGTCGGATGCCTCCACCAGATGATTAGTTTGAGAGCCAAGAGGCGAGGCAATCGCTCTAATGAAATTGCCATAGGGGTCCCTTATAACTCCTCCACAGCCTGCTGCCCCCGGATTGCCTTTAGCCGCACCATCAAAGTTAGCTTTGATCCACCCATATGGCGGGAAAGACTAGCAGACTCCCTCTCTATCCTTTTTGGCCTTCATAACAGGACTAGACAAATTTAGACTGATATTCCAATCCTTAGCAACAATTAAATCATAGTATGAATACTTTGCATTCATGGTCTTCCCGTCCTTCTAGGCCATAGCATTGAAATTTTCCTTCAGGGATCTAACAATTTTATCAAAGACAATATCCACAGAGGCTTCTTTGCCCCTAAAAATTATGTTGTTGCATTCTTTCCAAAGGCCCCAAGCAATATGAGGAAAGGATAAATCCCAAAAAAACCTGAGCAAAGGATTCCTTGTCAGGGCTTTCCATTGAGAAAAGAGATCTTCAATGGACATAGGGAAGACCCAAGAAAGGTTCCATAACCTGATGATTTTTTCCCAAAGAGAAGCAACAAATGAGCAATGAAGGAATAAATGACACACAGATTCAACCTCCAACTTACAAAGAAAACATCTATTTGGAATTTGAAATCCGTGTTTACACAGGTTGTCAATCATGAACACCTTATTTTGGAGTAGGATCCAGAAAAAGATATTAATTTTAGGTATCATATGTTTGAACCAAGCTTTAGACCAGAAGGGAGGATGATCCAGAGAAGAAGTGATCCTAGCAAAAGCGAATGACACAGAGAAGTTGCCAGAGGGTTCATCGATCCAAACCATACGATCATCCAATTGCTTAGAACTAAGTCTTATAGCCATCAGCGAAGACTGGATGGGAGCCAAAACCAGACTGACACTGCACAAATCCACCCAATTACCATTCACTCTGTAATCTTTCACATAAGATCCAAACCGTGCCTTGCAATTCTCAACCCATTCTCTGAAGGAGTTGATTTTTATCAAGGGTTCCTTGAAAAGCCATGTATCCTCCCAGAATCTGGTACGATTACCATTTCTCACTTGCCATCCAATACCATCCTCCACAATCTTTTTTCCAATGATTAAATTGTTCCAGCATATAGACCCTCTGGGAAGAAGGTGGGGGTCCTTCTTAATAATGTAGGAGCAGTTGTTTTCTAAGTACTTGCTAGGCAGAATATCAATCCACTCCCCAGAAGAAGAGAAGATTCTCTAGATTTGTTTAGCTAAGAGGATTTTATTGATAGTTTTGATTCTTCTTAAGCCAAGTCCACCATTATTTTTAGGTCTACAAACAAGATTCCAGTCAATTAGGGGAAGTCTTTTATTTTCCTCAACACCCGACCAAAGAAATCTTATTTGTATTTTTTCAATGGCTTCAACAAATTTTGCAGGAATCTTAAAAAGGCTCAGGGCATAGATAGGAAGATTCTGAAGAGAGGCTTTGAGGAGCTGAAGCTTACCAGCTTGACTTAGCAGGGCTCCTTTCCAACCCGCAAGCTTCTTGCTGAATCTTTCCACCAACGAGAGCTAGAAAGACTCAGGAGGTTTCATGCTTAAAGGAAGACCAAGGTAGGTGGTAGGAAAGGAATCCACCCTACGACCTAGAATACTTGCAATTTTGGCCTGTCTATGAACTGGAGTATTGAAAAAGAACAAAGAACTTTTTTTATTGTTGATCAACTATCCTGAAGCTCTCCCATACTTGTCAAGCAACTATTTTATAGATTTGCCTTCAGATACAGTAGCTTGACCCATGAGCATAGTGTCATCAACGATTATTGATGGGAGCACACCAGGTTGCCCAAGGAAGGTCTGAGACCAAAAAGAGATTTAAAGTCAACCAAAATTTTCATATTCCTGCCTAAACTTTCAGCCATAATAGTGAATAAAATAGGAGATATAGGATCACCCTACCTTAGACCTTTGGTGCTTTGAAAAAAAGAGGTGGGGGATCCATTGACCATAATCGATATGGAAACTGTGGACACAAGTTGTTCCACCATTTGGATAACCCTATTATTAAAACCAAAAGCCTTTAAGATTTTAAATAAGAAAATCAAATCGACTCTATCATAAGCTTTTGAGATATCATGCTTTAATAAAAAACTTTCGATCTTCGACTCAACAAGGGAATGAATGTTCTCATGAACCATAACAATAGAATCAAGGATTTGTCTACTAGGAACAAAGCCATTCTACTGAGGAGAAATCAAGGAGGGTAGAAAAGTTAGGAATCTAGAGGTTAAGACCTTAGAGATGATTTTGTATAAAGAATTACAGAGACTGATGGGCCTAAAAGCCTCAAAGTTATTAGCTCCAGATTTCTTAGGGATGAGAACCAAGAAAGTAGCATTTAATTCTTTTAAAAGACATCTGGATCCAAAAAATTCCTTAAAAACATTAACCACATCTTCTTCAACAATCTCCCAGAGCCATTGAAAGAAAATTAAAGGGAAACCATTAGGACCTGGAGCTTTACTCCTGTCAAAGGAAAAGACAACCCATTTGACTTCCTCATTGGTGGGGATAGCTATCAAAAAAGAGTTGTTTTCCTGGTTGATAATTCTTGGTATAGCCTCAATAAGCTGATCCTGCTCATTTTGGTTTATTTCATTACTTGCCGAGAGAAGATGATTAAAGGAGTTCGCCTGCTTTCTAATATCCTCCTCCTCCTCATACCTGGTTCATTCACATCTATATGAGATATTATGTTAATAGCTCCATGTTTCAAGACCGAAAGATGGAAGTACCTGTTGTTTTTATCTCCAGCTGACAGCCAAAGAGCTCTAGATCTTTGTTTCCAAAACTCCTTCTCCTTTCTAATTATGTCGTGCATCTTTGTAAGGAGCTCATTCTCTTTTACCTTAGTATCATTCAAGTAGCCCTCCTTCTGAATTTTGAATTGAATTTCTGCCTGATTCATCTGAAGATCAGACTTAATCTTAAAGATGTTCCCAAAAGATTACTTTTTCCATTTTTTAAAATTACATTTCACTTCCCTTAGTTTTTTAGCAATTCTGAACATAACAGTTCCTTGAATTCTTATATTCCACCATTTCCTTATTTCCTCTTTAAGAGTAGGATGAGAGATCCACATTTTTTCAAATCTGAAAGGAGTATTCTTCTTCTTTTTTATTGGATCCACAGTGAAACTGATAGGAGAATGATCAAAACCAATTCTTGTGAGAGCTTTAAGGGAGCAATAATAATCAAAATACCAATGATTGGAGATCAAAGATCTATCTAATCTGACCGGTATGAGCTCCATCCCCTTTCTATGATTGGACAAGGTGAAGGAGGCTCCATGAAGATCCAGATCAATCAACCCTTGATTATCAATGAAATTCTGAAGATCCTCTTTACTCTCCAAATTAATTTGGGATCCCCCAAATTTTTCACCGTTCATTAAGGGTGTGTTAAAATCCCCCATAACAATCTAAGCTTCTTTATCAAAGATCCTCCTAATGGCAGCTAAAAAATTCTTATTTCTATCAAGTAATTTGTTATTTATTCACAATTAAATACAATTTATTTCAATAAATAGCATGGGTTGTAAGGCTAGATAATCTTTAATTGGATCCTTTGACCTCAAAAGTATTAAATAGTATGAGATAAAGTTTTGGTTTTGATTGACAAAAAACTAATTTGATGAGGTTGGAAAAGTAAGGCATGCCATAAAAAGATACCATATTGTGAGTCTTTTAATAGGAGATTGTTAGGTAGAAGATTCTCGAGGCTTGAATTATTTGTGAATAGATCAATTTTTTTTTGAGAAGTTCAAATCTTGACTTCTAAGATGTCACCTAGAAGAATGGATAGAGCTTAAAATCTGGTTGTTGAGAAAATCGAAGAAATATTTACTATGATTAGGAATGTCTAGGCCTAGTTGGATGTAGTAGAAAAGGAAAATATGAGAGGTATTACAAACCTATGATTGAATGATAGTGATGATGATGAAAAATTTATTATGGAAAAAATATATTTGAAGAAGAGGATAAAAAATCAATATTTTGAAAGATCACTTGACTTTGTATGAAAATTTGAATGGATTTGACTAATTATTTTGATAATTTAGATGTAAATAAGAGTTTATTGACTGGGTTGATGATCTTAAATAATATTTTAACAATAAAATTATTGTTGACCTTGATTTCAATTAAATTTTACAAAGAAAATTTAAAGGTCGTGCTATGATCTATTGAAAATAAAATTACAATAAAAAAGGTAAGGCTAAAGTTGAAAGGTGGGATAGGATGTTAAAGAAACTGAACTATAATTTTATTCTTGTAAGTTATCAACTAGATTTTTTGAGAAGATTATAAAATTGGAAACAAAAAAACTCAAGTGTGAACTAATATATTAGGGTGAATTGTAAGTTATCTATTAGAGTAGGTCATCATGATGATAACTAGGAAAATGTAGCTAGGTATAACATCTAAAATTGTATATCCTTACTATTTTATGCAATATTTTGTGCTCATTTGGTCTCTAGGATCATTTGATCCTCTATACTAGCCTTTCTCCTTCTCAATGTTCTTAGTTGTTTCTTGTGATCTCTTTTTCAATATTTTTTTTTGTACTTTTGTGTTACGCTTCTATTTTTTAGTGTCTCATTATTTTTAACTCAAGTTATCTAGCCACTAGCATGACACATGAATGTCCATATTATATGTTAGCATTGGACAACTATTTCTTTTTTAGTGGACATTTTAAAGAATTTTTCATTCATCACCTTCCCAAGCCATTGGATTCTACTTAAGAAAAATACAAATGGCTCATCAACCTCTTCTTCCATTTCATTCCAATCTCTCTCTCACTGTCTTCTTACAACCTTAGCAATATGAAACGTCTTGTAGCTCTTGTTTGGATTGAAATTACTTAATATGAGTACACCAATTTTTATATTTGATTACTCCATGTAAGAAAATTAGCCTTTAACATTTTTTAATAGATTCCTTGGCTTCTACAAACCCTAAAAAGGTGATAATTTTGATCAATAATAAAATAATTTTTATCTTAGGTCAAACTAGATGAGGTGACTTAATACACTATATTAATGTGGTCCATCCAAAATGGAAATCTCAATATCCCAAGAAAGGAACCAAGCTCATGCACACACTAGCCTATTGAGGGTTTGAGTATTGAAGTCAATGGGATGAATACTAACAAATTCAATATAAAGGTTCAAAACCTATGAACATAATTAATTAATGAGGGTAAACTACCTATGATCATAATGGATCAATGGGAGTTTGAATCATGGCGGCTATAACAATAGTACCATAATTTAACCATCCCATGATATGACAAATAACAACCCTCAAAGGTGATATTATACTTGTTCTTTTTGCTTTATATTGATTTATTATTATTATATATTTTTCTCTTATTTTTCCCTTAAGTACCTTGAGATTCTCACATGAACATCCTTTTTTCTTCTTTCTATTTGACATCATTATAATGTCACTATTATCATTTTCTAGATGCACTTTAAGTATTATAATGACATAAATTATACTCCCTTCTTGGAGATAGTGTAATATCTCATTTAATTTGGACCTATTTTAGTAGCCTTGTATTAATTACCCTTTAATTCATCACTAATAGGCCCCTAAGACCCTATATTTTGGATCTCGAGGCTTATTCCAACTAAACCCGACAAAATCATCAAAAGCACTTAAATTTATAACAGCCCACCACAAAAATCTAGGGTGGGAATCATACGTCACCTTGGGCATATGAGTCCCCCTAGGTGGGACCCATACGCCAAAGGTGGCGTATGAGTCCCATTTGGGGATTTTTTAGGGTTTGAGCAAGAAATTTAACTTTTCAATTCGAATTTTTGGTTGATGTTGGCTTTTGAGATCTAAATAATGGTAAATTAGGTGTAAATGCCTATATAAGCAAGCTTCTAGGCCATTATTTCATCTAAGCAAGAATTTTTAGAGCAACTTCAAGGTTCAACAAGAGTCTTCAAGCTGTTGGAATTATGTGCCTCAATCCCACTGTCCTTAACCTTTGATAGAGCAATGTTAGTGTAACCACTGAGATGTCTAGCCAATCTGAGTTCTCCGTGTGTAGCTACTTCATGACCATATCAGTGTGACCTTTGGCATGTCCTGGCAATGAGGGTTGATCAACCTAATTGAAATGGTCGGTGAAAGTTCTTCCTCTCTTGTCCGACAGATGAAGTTAAACCAATGTGTTTGTGATTGGTGAGAGTTTGACCTATGGTTCTCCATCAGCCCAACCTTGGCGCTCAGTGAAGTATGTGGAAGTTAGACCGACGATGGAAGTCAGAACGATGGGTCTGGATCAGTGGAAGTCCTGCCAATGGATGACATTGGTGGAACATGGGTTGTCGCCTGAACTTTTGGTGTCTTGTTTCGACTGTGTTAGTTAGACCAATGGGTCTGTGTTCAGTGTGTCTTACCGATGAGATCACACATAAGGAAATTCATCAGTGGAACATGAACTATCAATGGAATGTTGGAGGACCTCCTCCGACACTGAGTGTTAGCCTGATGGACTTCATTGGTGGGACTCTCACTGAGAGAGGTTCTAAGTTGGAGAACATCGGTATGACCTCGAGGCTCGATAGAACCTTGTGGACTGTTGCTAATAGCATTGGTCTCGCCGATGAACATGTTCGGTAGGAATCTTGGCAATGCTGGGAGACTGTGGAGTGATAAATGGTAAATGGACAATTTGGCTTCGGTGAGACATGGACTCTATCTCACCAATATGTGATGCAGTGGAACCTTTTTTGAATAAACGACTATCCTACGTGGATGGTTGTGGCCAATGAGAGAAACAAAATTTAAACCATTGGCAGTTGGACTGTGTGGCCATTGGAAGATCAATAGATCATTTGAGCATGTGAAAAAAATATAACTATCTGAAAAAAAAGAGAGGGAAGGGAGTTGGAGCAGGAGAGGATGAGAATGTTGTTTTGAAGGAGGAAACTCTGTTCTCTATGTGTGGATCGAATGTGAAACTTCTCTTTGTGTGAGTCTTCTCTGTATGCTATGAGAGAGTGTTGTAATAGAGTGAGGTTTGTAAACACTCAAGAGGTTGATTAGAGGTCCATGAGACATAGGATCTATACTATGTGTTGTATGACAGTATTGTAATAGTGTGAAGATAGTATAAGGGGTTATGTTGTCTAGTTTCTCTCCAGAATGAAACAAGATATAATCTTTGTAAAGGCTTAGTGCCCGAGTTGTATTTGTAACTTTTCTATTGAATGAAAAATACAATGGCGATCTGGGCTTTTGGAGTGTGGTTTTTTTCACCCGAAAGGGTTTTTCCCCATGTAAATTTTTGAGTGTTCATTGTTCTATTTCATCTTTCATGTTTATTGATTCTTCTTGTTAAATATTTTTATGCAAATTGTTGAAATTAATTTTCATGAGCTTCTCTTAGAAGGATTAATGTGGGAAATGAACTGTGTCTGATTCCACTTTGTGACATAGTTGTAGGTGTTTTTGAGGCAATCTAATGGAAATTAAAGTTACCAAAGGCACTACTATTCTTGGATATTTTTTTGAGATGACCAAAATTTCCCAACAAGTGGTATCGGAGCCTTCTTTTGGTTGTTGGTTTTGGGTATTTCTCTTGTGAATATTTCTTAGTCAGTTAGGCTTGAGGAAATCTAGAGGAATCAGTGGATGTATTGATCCTTGGTGAGTGGAAGTCTTGTGGTATTTAGAGACAACACACAGCTTGAAAGATGGTGAAGATGGAGACAATGGAGTTGGTCATGTTGAATTGATGTGATCTATGTCTCCTAGTTGGTAGCGGTATAACCTTGATATATGAGGTGGATTTCTTTGCTCCATGGCTATGTAGCGGTAAAGCTTTCATAACGGGTGTCTGTGTGAGAGGCTCCCTAATAATATAGAGAGGCATGGGTTGTTTCTTAACCATGGAAGAGAGCGCTTATGTTGGGTGGCCTTTCCTGGTATTGGAAGGCATTGTTCTCTGTTAACCTCGCATGCATAAAGGCTATGGAGTTAATCATTAGATGATTTGAAAGATTTTGAAATAGCCTATCTCTTTCTTAGATGCATGTGCAGATTGGTGGTTTTGGAGTTGGCTTGAAATGGGCCTAGGGTTCCTGAATTATGTTTCCTTTTTTAAGGATGTATTGTACTTGCATCTTTTTATGGTTTTGTAGGTTTTACATGGTCAAGAAAACTTGTTTTTTGTGGATCTTCTGAAGAGCTATTTTCTAGACACCTGCTTCCTCAAAGTGCTATTAGATGAGATAGTTGAAACTCTACTTGCATTCCTTGTGCATGGTGAGAGAAGGTGTGATTCTTTATCTGCATAAGAATGTTTGGTATGCGATTAGTCACTCATCATTCTATGGTGATGCTTGATGGATTCCTAGACTTTGGTGCTTGGTGTGAACATAATTGGAAAATCAGATCTATACTTGATTTGGTGTTTGAGTTAGGGTGTCTACATGTTTGTTCTCTTGTGAGACCTCATATTGTGCAAGACATTGATGTGATTGTGAGTATTCATGTTTCATTAATTGGATCTATGGGTTGTGCAATGTTGTGGGTTGTCTTTACCCATATGTTTGCAGTGGGACAACTTGGAAGTGGACTGTCTATATCCACATGATTCAATTCAATTTTTAAGCAAACTTGTAAGCTGGCCTTGTCTGTGGCCACTTGTGCATTGGTGTGGCTGTTTTGAGGTAAGAGGATGGATGATAAGTGATTTATGGAGTCCTGTAGCATGGTGAATCTCCTTACTTGTGAGATCTTGGTTTCACTTGGGATAATTAGTAGTAAAACTATATGTGTGTGGACCTAGAAGTTTTCTTTTAGTTTTGGAGATGGTTGGTCATGATGCTTGGAAATCTCGATATCACTGTTCAGTGGGAGCATTAGCAGTGACTGTTAATAATTTGTCTTCTTTAGTTTTTAGATGTTATTAGGAGGAACTCTTCGATCTTGTTGTTGCAGAAGGGTTCTTTTGCATTTGTAGGGCCACTATTTGAAGATGGTTAGCATTTTGAAACCATGGAGTACTTGTGTGTTCTTTGGGTTGAGTTGCTAATGGTGCTTGATAGGTGATGTTGGTTTAGAGCTTGTTTCTTTTATGTCATTTTATATTCTTGCTTTTGCGTTGGAGTTTTGACATTGTGCATTGCTCTTGAGATCTTGGTTTCTTCACTTGAAGCATGGTATTTCCTAAGAGGGGATGAAAAGATCATGATGTCATGATAAGTTCCTGATTCTGTAGTTGGATTTTGACATTGATCTTGGTATATTCTTTGTGTTTTGGGTGCATTGATCATTTTCCTAATACTTCATGAAATTGTTGTGTTGCATTTGGAGTTTGGCATGAGGTGATTCTTTGCAGGTGCTCATGGATACATGGAGAATAAGGTGAGGCTAAATTTCTCTTGAGATAAGAGATGTGTATTGTTTGGTTACTCTTGTTGAATTTTCTAGCAGAAAGTCCGAGGAGCCTACAACTTTTTTGAACGTGAGTTCAATAAAGACCTATGAGGAGATAGTTCATAGATGAGTCTTTTTACTTGGATATCTTGGAGGAAATTTCTCTTTCCCACTCTTGGTCTTCTCAACAGTTTATAACTTGAGAGGAAGTACCCATTGTTTGTCTTAGGTGCGTTATATATTTCTTTCATTAATGGATCTTAAGCTATGGTTAGATGGTTCTGTAGGATTCATTATGATAGATGGAAAACTTGGTTATCTCCTTGGTGTAAATTTTTCATTTATGATGATCATGGGGGATAGTAGTTGATTGATTTCCTGAAATCAGAAATAGAGTAGTTTGATCTTCTTTGAGAAGCTTACTTTCATGTGATTTAATCAGTTGAATGTTGTTAAGGATTTTTTGTTGGGGATGTAGAGAAGAAAAATACTTGACACAACTGATACTTGGAGGTGTTTTTTAGGATGTGCTACATGTTATGATTTACAGATTCTCTTTGGTCTTATTGATCTTTCTAAATATGTGGTTTCACATAACATGGTTTTCTTTGTTGAATGTGGAGTACATGGAAGAGTTGTGCAGATTGGTTAGAAGAGATGTTCTTTCTTGCAATAACTTGTTTGTAGGTTTTGCATATCAGTGTGGAGTTGGGTCCTTGGTACTACTTAGTTACATTTTCTTTGTGTTGCAGATTGGTAGACTTGTTGTTCCCTTTGAAATTGTTTAAGCTTTTGGCATCACTCATGCAGTGTGAGTTCTTGAAAATGTTTGTTCTTCATCAACTTGTATACATGTGGAGCTTGCAATTGTAAGTACATGGGTTGGTTATGCCTGGGACATAAGTCTACTAATGTATGATACCTTTGAGGTATGGGTGATTGGATGAACTAGCACTTGTTGTGGGTGCTATTTTCAGTCATGTGGGTTTATCAGTTGGATAGAAGCAGTCTATCTGATTGTTGTTCTAGCTGATGTTTAAATCTTATTTTCTAGAGTGATGGAAGTTTCTTGTTGTTGACATGATTGGGATTATTTTCTTGTGTTCATTGGACTGGTGCATAGTCACCTTGACTTGTACCTTTCTTCCATAGGTGGCATGTTGGAGGATGACAGGGATTGTTGCTTGAACACTGGACATCTTAGATGTTGTTGCAGAAGTCTTGATGGAGCATGAAAGAATGTTTGGATCTTTGTGGTTTCATGGATGAGTTGCATTGGTTACAATGTTGGACAAATAGTTGTAGTTGGATACTTGTTTTTGTTCCAGATTGTCTGGTAGACTGTTATCTGTGGGAACTTGTTTGTTGGGTGTCCTAAATGCTATTGAAAAGGGTTTGAATTGGTGGTGCCAACATTATATTAGTAGTTCCTGAGTGCTCTGGAGGTGCCAGTGTGATCTTAATCAAGTGGGAGATTTTTGGAATTGTGTGCCTCAATCCCACTAGCCTAAACCTCTGAGAGAGCAATGTCAGTGTGACCACTGAGATGTTTGGCCAATTTGAGTTTTGCGTGTGTAGCTACTTCATGACCATATCGATGTGACCTCTGGTATGTCCTCGCAATGAGGGTTGATTGGCCTAACTTGAACGGTCAAGGAAAGTTCTTCCTCTCTTGTCTAACAGATGAAGTTAGATCGATGGGTTTGTGATTGGTGAGAGTTTGGCTGATGGTTCACCGTCGGCCTAACCTTGGTGGTCGGTGAAGTCTATGAAAGTTAGACTGATGATGGAAGTTAGACCGATGGGTTTGGATCAGTGCAAGTTCTACCAATGAATGACATCGGTGGAACATGGGTTGTCAGCCAAAATTTAAGTGTCTTGTTCCGACTGTGTTAGTTAGACTGATGGGTCTATGTTTGGTGTGAGCCTGATGGACCTCATCGGTGGGACTCTCACCGATGGAGGTTCAAAGCTAGAGAGCATCGGTATGACCTCGAGGCTCATTAGAACCTTGTGGACTATCACCGATAGAATTGATCTCATTGATGAACATGATCGGTAGGACTCTTGGTGATGCTGGAACTATAGAGCGAGTGATGGTCAATCAAGAGTTTGGCGTCGGTGAGACAAAGTTTGTTGTCTCATCGATACCTGATATAGATTGAAGAATTTTGACCGAACAATTGTCCTACGTGGTTGGTTGTGGACCAATGGGAGAAGCAAAATGTAAATCATTGGTAGTTGGATTGTGTGGCCATTGGAAGATCAACAGATCATTTGATCGTTGGAAAAAAATGGAACTATCTAAAATGTTCGATGAGTGAAGGGATTTGGAGCAGGAGAGGACGAGAATGTTGTTCTGAATGAGGTGACTCATCTCTCTTTGTGTGGATCGAATGTGAAACCTCTTGCTATGTGAATCTGCTTTGTATACTGTGTGAGATTATTGTAATAGTGTGAAGGTTGTATTGGACTAAGAGGTTGATCAGAGAAATGTAAAAATGATAGAGGGAAACTCTTGTCACAGGTTTGCTATCTAGTTTGTCTCTAGAATGAAATAAGATGTAATCTGTGTAAAGGCTTAGTTCCTAAGTTATATTTGTAACTATTTTGTTGCATGAATAATACAATGGCGATCTGGGATTTTGGAGTGTGGGTTTTTTTACTCGAAAGGGTTTTCTTGATGTAAATCTATGTGTTCATTGTTTTGTTTCATCTTTCATGTTTATTAGTTATGCTTGTTAAATCTATTTATGCAAGTTGTTGAAACTTATTTTCATGAGCTTCTCTCAAAAGGATTAATGTGGGAAATGAATTGTGTCTGATTCCACTTTGTGACATAGTTGTACATGTTTTTGAGGCAATCAAATTGAAATTAAAGTTACCAAAGGCACTCTTGTTCTTGGATGGTTTTATGAGATGACCAAACTTTCTCAACAAACAAATCTTTATCTTGCATTTACATAACATTAATAAAGTGATTTATAATTATATCACTTAAATCAATTTTTTACATCTGAATTTTGTTTCAACCTATCCAAAAATAAAGGTAGAACTTGGTCTATGTCTTAGGAGACAATGCAAAATTCATGTCATTGAGAGGACACCCCTAGTCATTTGGCATATGAATATAATGCAAGGGTATTAATTTATGTTGCGAATATAAAAAAAAAAGTCAAAATTCCTTTTGGAAGTCGGCCACTTAGAGCTTTCTAGAAACCCTAAAGATAAAACCTATGACCAAATACTTTGCCATCACTCATTTCGCACTTGGCATTTTGGAAATTTTTCTCTGTTAAAGGTTTCATGGTGTCACCAGGGTTACTTGCATCTATAGATTTTGATACAAAATACCTGGAGATTCCATATGGGTAAGCCTCTTTCTGCATAAACATTGCCTTTTCCAATAACTTTTTGTGAATAAATTGTTGTTTTGAGCTCATTTATACAAAAAATAATGAAGATGCTCTGATTTTCTATTTACTTTTCATTTTGCTTGGTATTGAGCCTCCATCTAAGAAGAAAGAGATGAAAATGCTTTGGATTCTTGAGTGTATTTTCATGCTCAATGCTTTGACTCCTTGTGCAAGAAATGGTGAGGAATTCTTATGGGTTTATGTCCATTTTGTAGGTCACGGTTTCAATATTTTGTATCTTTGCTTCCTCAATGTTATTGCTACAGGTACTTCGAGGGTTTCCATCTTATTATGGCTGACGATTTACCTCAAATTCTTTTAAATATTTTAATATTATTTTAAGAAGTGATGAAAGGTTTAACTTGATTTCCTATATACCTCTTCTTGTACTTGGCCTTGATAAACTTCATAATCTTATTTTTGAGTTTGTACTCTTTGCAAGTATTCAAGGATTTAGTCATTAATCTTGACAAGGAAATTTACTCACTGCTCTGCAATTATCCTTGAGGGACTTTAGTCCTTGAAATACTATCATAACACTTTGAGATTTTGTCATGAATTTATGACAAATTTGTGTTACTATATATTTTGTATAATGTCCCACTGCCATTGTTTTGTTCTCATTACATATTGTCAACTCATTCTTGGACTATCACATCACTCAGATTTCAGATTTCCACTCATACATCTCACTGTATTTTGTCAAAGATAACATGTGCCCTTAGATGGACTATCCATGTGTAGTAGGGCATACTTTTTAGAGACTGCCCTATTACTCAACTCAATGTGGTCTATCCTTGATAGCCTCTTATAATAGTCATATAAATGATGCATAGATTACTGTGGTTGTGAATATACCTATCTCATATTGTGATTACATTGAACAATTATTTGTCATTTATGACAATGTCTGTAGCCAACTCACTATCATGAGTGATGAGCACTTGCTCAATGTTGATAAGTGTGATGAGTTTATACTCTTATCCCTCTCAAAAAACCAAGAGGGTAGCATGTTGGGCTCAACCCTTGTAGGAGCCCATTTTACTCCACATGTTGTGATGTTAATGCAAAATAACCCAACAATGAAAATCTACCTATACCTGCACAATGAAAAAAAATATTAGATAAAACAATGAAGCTCAAAATTTAATGGGGATTGATAATGATCTTCTTCTTTTCATTAATATCTATGAAAACTACAAAACTAAGTTAATGCTTTATGAGAGTAAATTATATGTTTTTTGATATTGTATATGAAGAGAATTTGATCCCAAGCTCTAACACCATCTACTTCATCCTTTACAGGTATTTCAAATGCATCAGAGCAACTTCTAGAGCAACCAAGCGAGAGGAGCTGAAGATGTAACAGTTCAACCTTGGGGTTCGTCATTTAGGAAATGAGGAATCCCTATTCCTTTCATATGCTTTTCCTTTATTCAAATGTATAGTTTAAATCTTGTATTTCATTAAATCAATTATTTCCATGGCTTGTGTGGGACACCATACATTTGTAATTATGAATAAAAGACAACATTCATGCAAATATTGTGCAATATTTTCTCTTGTAAACACTTGCACAATAAACTGTAATTCATTTGATAATAATTCTATGCATATAAATGGAACTTAGTGGAAATTAATGTGTACCTTTTATCTTTAGTTGCAAATGTTGTTCCAACTCTACCTGATTGAGTTGAAAGTAAAGGGTGGGTGTATGGAAATGGGTAGCAATTTCGTGGACACCCTCAATTTTTTTTTTGAAAACCATAACGCGAGTGCATTATAATGCACCTGCATTATGTCTCCATTAAGCCTAGGCTAGGTCTTGACAGCTACAAATAAATAACATGAGCGCGTTATAACGGGCTCGTGTTATTGACTACTAAAAGCAAAAAAATAAATGCAAATCTCTCATTTGCATTTCAACTTGATTTTTTGTTGCACCTGCAGCCAAAAACCCCACAATATCGTGCTCGCGTTCTAGCAGGAGAATTTATTCACCAACAATCCCTGTTTCTTCACAACAATGGCGCCACGACAACGAGGAGCTGTGAGAGGTAAGGATTCTATGGTTTTTGTTTTGAATTTGTTAGTTTTAGGTTGAATTTGATATCTATTTGTTTGAATTTTTAGGAGATGCAAATCAACTTGCAAACCCTCAAAATACTCAACAGGAAGACCAACCAAATCCTCAAGATCAAAATCAACCACAACATCAACCTCCTCCACCAATAACTCAATCCCCTCCTGGCACTCAACAAAATTTAATGAGTGAAATTGAGAACAACAAAAAAAATTTGAGGATTTGATCAATAGGTTGAGTGATCCAAATGGTTCAACCACAGAAAGAATGACCCTAGCAAATTCATTGAAAGATATGTTAAAAAATGTAGATTCAATTAGCAAACAAATAACTGGATGGCAAGATAGGAGGTAGGCGACTAGGGACTATTATGCAAATAAACTATCATATAAGGATGTGAAAGATTTAAAAATTACAAAAGGTGATTTGTGCTCATTATTCACCGACCCATGCACAAATCAAAATCTTACCCTCAATGCGAAGAGGTTTCCTATCCATTGGTGCCACCACCAACAGATTAGGAACCAATTTTATGATAGATGGTACATGGTCTTTGATTACCCAACGTGCAACAATTGCAAGGTCCCGCAATATTTCCTTAGGAAACTATATAGTGAGTTCATATTGAACAAAATCCAAAATTATTTTGATATGAGGGATTTCTAGGGGAGAGGTGGGGGGTCAGCTTAGGATAGACCTGGTGCACAGCTGGATCCTACGTGGCAAGGTAGATGAGCTCTCGCTAGGCCACCTCGTGAGCACATTGTTATGCCTTCCATCGTGAAGGAAAGTGCTAACATAGAGACATTGCAGGCAATCAACACTTTGAAGCAGAGTGTCATCCATCATACTATCCCTATTCTACAGTGCCATCCAGGGGAGTCTTCGAGTGGTGGCCTTCGAACACATGTGTGCCAATCTTGTGGGGCTACTTGTTCACATGACCCCAACGACCCTCCAGAGACTGGCACACAGGATCCATCTGCAACTATGGAGATGGAGAGGGCAACTAAAATTTTGCATGAGGCATATGGCATTGATAGTTAGGTAAAAGTTAGTGCATGTGTTCATTGAATTGAATTTATTAAATTTCAATTTTGAAATGCAAGATTAACTAAAAATGTTTTATGATTTTAATAAAATTGCAGGGTCACAGTGTTGAGACTGGATACACCGCCCCCCCACCAACCTATTTCTGCAATACATCTATTGCTAGGGTATGTAACTAGTAAACAATTATAAATTTATTGCATGTTAATGGCATTGTTTTATGAATGGTAATTTAATATGCAATTTTGGATGTTGAATAGACTAATATTGGAGGTTTTGATGGAACACATCCCAGTGGCGGTGGATTTACTCAAACCTTCATGCAGGTAATAGAATAAAGAGTTTAACTAATGAATCAAGTACTTAATAGATTTGTGTAGTTTATACATGCACATCGTTGATTACGTTGAATAATTTGTTGTTTTATTTTCAGTTGTTGCGAGACGATACACCTCCGAATGTGACGAGGGAAATGGATATTGGTGTGACATCTTCTATACAATCCTCGATGGCTCTGATAGAAGAGGTATGAGGCAAATTAGTAAATTTCAATTTACATTTGTTGTTATAGATGTTAGTTAGTGAAAAATCAAACCATTATTGATTCACGTAGTTTAATTTCTATTTTTATGGTTTATATAGGGCTTGAGCATGCCTGAGGATGGGCGTGAGAATATTTCCCTCATGGAGAGAGATCGTGAGATGGTTGTAAGTGATTATTTTGTCAAATATATCATTTTTTATAATGTAATTTCTATATATTCATGTCTTTACTTCTTATTGTAACAGTTAAAACTTCACCATGAACTAAACCCTAGGAGGAGTAGCAGGAGCACTCCACGAGCACAACAAAAATGAGTGACAGACCTATCACCATCCAAGTGAAAAGGAAAGGGAAAGATTTTATTTCTAGCGCATGAAGAGCAACGACTTTTGATTCGAGAGTCCTTTGTTGTATTCCTGCATGGTAGTTTTGTACATATTTTTTATTGGACATATTTGACATTGTATGCCTAAATGGCATTCTCATAAGCCTATATGGATATTTTGTACATATATTTCATACTTATATCGAAATATATTGATGTATGCCTACATGGCTATTTGGTTAATACAAATATCTTTTATTGATGCCTGTCCATATTTGCATTCTAAATTGATGGTTCAATAGATATGAGTTACGTGTATTCAAGTGTATACTTTACAACTTACGTGTATACTTTGTGACTTACGTGAATTTGAGTGTATACTTTGTGGCTTAGATGTTTTCATGCATATACCTTGTATTCATGCATATTCTTTGTTTTAATTTGTGTATACTATGTATTTGTGTGTATACTTTTTTAGGCTTACGTGTTTTTGAGTACTTGTACTTCCTTATTGACATGTACATGTTTGACTTATTCACGTGTATAATTATTAATTGGTTAGCCCTAGCATTGATCTATGTCATCCTAAATGCATGATCCTTGAGATGGAGTAAGAACACCCTCAAGCTCAAAAGGATTTTCACATGCATCCTTCATAGGCTCATTTTGTTAGTGAAACCAAAAACCTCTTGCATCATTGAAATGAATTTTTTTTCCTTTATAGAAGGTCTGAAGCCATTATCATTCTCTATTAGTTCTTCATATATCCACTCCCCATTAATGGTTGTCTCATGACCTTCATGAAACCAAACCCTTATCTCATTTGTGATAGAAAAAATGTATGAAGATTTATCTTCCTCCTTATGAACCATTCATTATCATGAGAGATGGGTTCTTGTGAACCACTACTGATGAATCATGGGTCAATGAGTTTGACTTTTAAAACTACACGATTGAATCTTGATAGCAATATCACAATATTTATATATCTAAATGTGTTATTTCCTTCAACTAAAATTTGTGCTTATACTTATGTGATTGATGTATGTTTGTGTATGGGATCATAGCAATTTCTATTTGATGATGGTATTGTGTTTTTAAGGTTTATTTATTAAAGGGTCCATGAAACAAGTTTTAAATCCTTAAAAATCTTTGAATTTCTTAGGTTTTTCTATTTGTCGAGTTTAGGCTCTGAGCCCGAGTCCAATTCAAAATATGGCTTCTCAAGTCTGAGGCGAGTCCTAGTCTTGTAACACTGGTGTGAACAAATTGAGGAATAATGTATATGCCGATGAAGAGAGAACCCATCCTTGTTTCCAAATAAACCATGGTATAGATATGGTTGGTCAAGATAAAACATCACTCTTCTGGATAGTTCGAACCATAATCTTTTGTGGCTACAAACACACTTTCATTATGTGTGTTCTTGATCCTATTGAAGAAATGGTGGAACATGTTGTAGATCAAATATTGCAACCCTAAGTCCATAAGAAGGTTACTTGTCCTGATTTCCGTAAATGTCTTTAAGATGTTCATCCTTCTTGAGTAATGTGAACTATTGATGTCATCTAGATCTTTGAAATTGTTTGCAATCATGTGCAATACTATAGAAGCTAGAGCTATATCTAATACTGCAAATGACTGCTCAATGGAATCTTGATAGCAATATCACAATTTGACACATTGTAGAAAATACCTCCTACTTATCAATTGATGAGCTAAAGGGGCTCTATAATGAATGTTTCATAAGGCACAACACTTTCTGAAGGTTTTGCAAATGGGGTTGCAAGCTAAGTGGGATTAACCTTGGGGAAAAAACCTTGTGGTTAAGCACTTGAGCTAGAGTATAATTGAATGGGTGACCTCCCGGGAAGGCCTAGTGCCTCACCTTTGTGAGCATCACCTAGATGCAATGAGTGCTAAGTGGGCCATTCAATATCATTTCAAATTTCTTGCTTTAATAAACTTACAAATTTGCAACTTTAGACTCCTCCAACCTAAGGGATCAATCTGGTGGAACATAGCTCAGAGCGATTCCACATGTTTTGGTGCAAAATAGGACCATGCCTAGTGTAAAAATACCTATTTGGACATTTTGGAATAGTCCACTTGGTCACACAAGTTGCAGAATGAAAGTTGCACCAATTTGCAACTTTGCACTGCCTGCATTTGATGCTTTTTCCATCAAAAGAAAATCCACCACCACTGGAAAACCACTCCTAGATAGACAAAACTGAGAGAGGTTTTTGTAGACATGCTCAACAGGATCCTATAGGATCAAATGAGAAGTTTCTAAGCATCACAATATCTGAGTAATAACATGGTGAAGTTTGCATCCATTTTGCACTTTGGACCCTTAAGGGATCGATCCGGTGGAACATAGCTCAAAGCGATTCCACATGTTTCGGTGTGAAAGAGGACCATGCCTAGCGTAAAAATACCTATTCAAACATGTTGGAATAGTCTGCTTGGTCACGCGAGTTGCAGAGCGAAAGCTGCACCACTTTGCAACTTTGCACAACTTGAATTTGACACTTTTTCCATCAAGTGAAAATCCGCCGTCACGAGAAAACCACTCCAAGATAGCCAAAACTGAGAGAGGTTTTTCTAGAGGGGCCCAATTCATTTCTGTAGGATTATATGAGAAGTTTCTAAGTGTCACGGTATCCAAGTAATAACATGCTGAAGTTTGCAGCCATTTTGCACTTTGGACCCTTAAGGGATCGATCCGGTGGAACATAGCTCAGAGAGATTCCATGTGTTTCAGTGTGAAAGAGGACCATGCCTAGTGTAAAAATACCTATTCGGATGTGTTGGAATAGTCCGCTTGGTCACACAAGTTGCAGAACGGAAGTTGCACCACTTTGCAACTTTGCACTACTTGCATTTGATGCTTTTTCCATCAAGTGAAAATCCGCCACCACGGGAAAACCACTCCAAGATAGCCAAAATCGAGAGAGGTTTTTGTAGAAGGGCTCAACAAAATCCAATAGAATTAGACAAGAAGTTTCTAAGTGTCATAGTATCCAAGTAATAGCATGCTGAAGTTTGCAATCATTTTGCACTTTGGACCCTTAAGGGATCGATTCGGTGGAACGTAGCTCAAAATGATTCCACATGTTTCAGTGTGAAAAAAAACCATGTCTACCATAAGAATACCTATTTGGATGCATTGGAGTAGTTTGTTTGGTCACACGAGTTGCAGAGCAAAAGTTGCACCACTTTGCAACTTTGCACTGCTTGAATTTGACACTTTTTCCATCAAGTGAAAATCTGCCGTGACAAGAAGACCACTCCAAGATAGCTAAAACTGAGAGAGGTTTTTCTAGATGGGCCGAACGCCTCTATGTAGGATCAGATGAAAAGTTTCTAAGTGTCATGGTATCTGTGTAATAGCATGCTGAAGTTTGCAACCATTTTGCACTTTGGACCCTTAAGGGATCGATTCGATGGAACATAGCTCAGAGTGATTCCACGTGTTTCGGTGCAAATGAGGACCATGCCTAGCATAAATATACCTATTCATATGAATTGGGATATTCCTCTTGGTCACACGAGTTGCAAAGCGAAAGTTGCACCACTTTGCAACTTTGCAAAACTTGAATTTGACACTTTTTCCATCAAGTGAAAATCCGCCACCACGAGAAAACCACTCCAAGATAGCCAAAACCAAGAGAGGTTTTTATAGAGGGGCCCAACACCTTTCTATAGGATCAGATGATAAGTTTCTAAGTGTCATGGTATCCAAGTAATAGCATACTGAAGTTTGCAGCCATTTTGCACTTTGGACCCTTAAGGGATTGATCCAGTGGAACATAGCTCAGAGTGATTCCACGTGTTTCGGTGTGAAAGAGGACCATGGCTAGTATAAAAATACCTATTCAAATGTGTTGGAACAGTCCGATTGGTCACACAAGTTGCAAAACGAAAGTTGCACCACTTTGCAACTTTGCACTACTTGCATTTGATGCTTTTTCCATCAAGTGAAAATCCACCGCCATGAGAAAACCACTCCAAGATAGCCAAAACTGAGAGAGGTTTTTCTAGAGGGATCCAACACCTTTCTGTAGGATTAGATGAGAAGTTTCTAAGTGTCATGGTATCCGAGTAATAGTATGCTGAAGTTTGCAGCCATTTTGTACTTTGGACCCTTAAGGGATTGATCCGGTGGAACATAGCTCAGAGCGATTCTATGTGTTTTGGTGTGAAAGAGGGTCGTGCCTAGCATAAAAATAGCTATTCGGACATGTTGGAATAGTCTTCTTGGTCACACAAGTTGCAGAAAAATGTGTACAAATTGTTTACATGACCTTTATATGACCTTTTTCACATTGTTTACATTTCAAAATTCAAAATTTGCAAATTTTCCTACTCAAGGCATTTACAGAACAAGGTGCTACTACACCAAACATGAACTCCAACCTTATAGTATTTGAGTATATCTCATTATGTAATTAAATATTATTACAATTCCTTTGGCACTTCGTTCACTCATCTCTTTTACAATGTCACTCATACATTCAAGATTCTCTTTAAATGTCTACATCATAAGTGCTCATAATGAGGTTAAGTTCAAATGAGTAACTTGAGATTACCTCGCTAAGCTTCACACACTCTCTTATAATGGCTTGAAATCAAAAGTGAGATTTGTCAAAATCATCAAAATAAGTATGTTGCATTGCTCTTTTGGCTAAGATTCTCTTTGATGGCTCTTAAATCAACATTTTCTGCAAGCAAAGATCAATCAATTTTTAGTAGTTTACTTACAAATACGCAAAGTAAAAGATAAAAGTAAAGAGCATCCAAAATGGAAATGAAATAAAAATAGATGGAAGACACTTACTGATGTTGCATGCAGGCATCAAAATAAGGACGTTGCATTGCTTTTCTGGCTGACATTCTCTTGGATGGCTCATATATCTGCATTTTTTGCAAGGGGACACCAATCACTGTAAAAGAACATGATATCATTGGCATCAAACAAATTAATGTGCATACAAGTATAAATTAATAAGAACCAATGTGCATATACTTAAAAATTAATCCAATGAATTATCCGGGTCTGCTCTACTCTTTATTCTGTCAAGTATTGCCTCATGGTTAGACTCACAGACCTTCCATAATGTCTTGTTCAAAGGTCTAACCCCATATTTGGTCAAATGAACATTGGATGCCATGACAAGGTTCGAGTAATGAAGAATCTTATGATGCATGTCAAAGTTCTAAAATAGCCAATGTTTAACACTTGAATGTGGGTACCTTCTAAGCCATGTTCTAGTAACCACAACTGAGCCTGTAGGGTATTCGATGTTTTCTCCATCTATAACTAGGGCCTCCAATTTATTTTTGGTATCAACACAATGACACAAGTAATAGTCTATTCGCTCTTCATTGTCTTCATCTGCAATAACTGCATAGACATGCCTTGCATTGATATGTGCAAAAAATATTTTGAAATTTGTCAACATTACGAATACAATACAAAGTAAGATCTAACGATATGGAATTTCAACAACTAAGAAAGTAGATATATCACCTCATTGAACTAGATCTGATATGTGGTCAAAGTCGACCGATGATTCTATCTATGTCAGTTCCAATGCCGTCGGAAGGTGATACATGTGAAGTGGGCTAAGATAACTTGTGAACCATTTTTCAACCCACTCCCTTGACTCACAATCATTCCAGGCTTGCATTGTACATGAAGAACAAAAGCATGCCATCTTTCGTGTATCGATACTCCATGAACCTACATTTGAGCTAAGGAAATAGTGTACCTCACTCAATCCTATCAGTGTACAATAGTCTTCATATGGTGCAATGTTAGTATCTCCATCAATGTTAGTGTACCTTCATTACTTGGACCCATCAAAGCATTACACCACTCGACAATTGATTTTGCATCTGTCAACTTTGCACTATCTTTATACTTTAACTCTTCTTGTGCTAATGCTCTTTTCACGCATGCTCTTGCACCATCAGCTCCCCCTTTCCATGTCCAGCCTCACAAAAGTTCCACATATGTTGAACACCTATAATGACATGCATCCCGCACAACCGGTAGAACATGCATGAGTTCTTGAACTGTGCTACACAATTATCAGACCATATTATATGTTGATCGTATTCTATGCCCGTCTGAGCCGAACCACTGTAGAACATCTAGAAGAAACCTTGCATGAACTCTGGAGAATGTGTGCGATCATCACTAATGTAAAAGTGGTACTCCCTCAATAATTTCCTCTGCTCATTTGTACTATTAGATGCTTGAATAAATGCTATGTGCACAAATATCAAAACTTGTGTGGAGTTGTAATACTGTGACTGCACCTCATGTTGTAGCTATGGAGTGTAGTTCTCTAGAAAGTCAACCACATATACTATGCTTCCAACTGGAAAGGTGTCCTTGCATAGCTTGAACTGCATGTCCAACCATCGGGCTCTATGGGTATGCATTGCATACTCAGACAGTATACTATCACGAAATGTGGTCATAAATTGGTACACTGGAATCTTCTCAATAACCAAATCACACCTTTTTGCTTGAGACCCATCTTTTGTAGCATATTCCACTATTTTATACTTCTCAAACTCTACTAGTTTTTGTCCCACCTCATTTGTGCTTTCCATATGTTGACATACTGGGATACGTTGGAAGCCACCGCAACGCTCGAATGAACCATCCAAGCATGTTGTCCTATAGAATATCTGGCCATCCTCTATTTCACATAATTTTTTTGATAAGAACTCTCTTGAAGATTTTGGTGGAGCTTCTATGCCACAATCTTGCAAAACATCGTTAGTATGCAAATCTAAACATATAGAACAATAAACATCATAATGGTTAGAAAACTCAATATGTAGTCTACAACAACAAGTAGTGCGTGTGTGATTTATCTTGACATAAAAAGGTTTAAGCATTTAAAAAAATCTTTGAGAAATACTAATTTGAGGATAATCATTTTCAAATTTCTAAAAAAATTGGGTTTGAGTCATATCCAAAAAATGCTTTGGATGTGGTTCATGATTCCGACTATCGATTCTCCTTCTTATCACATCCCTTTGATTCAAAGATGGCCTTGTGTTATTCTTCCAATACTCTTCAATTAGTGTTCTCAAGGCTTGGAAAAATTCTTTATCTTTTTGTGACAGTCTCCCCGAGAATGCCCATAATTCATTTGTATCATTGCCCTCAATTATTTGTCACCTTTGAATGGCTCTTGATAAATTTTTTCTACTAATTCCTGTTTGTTCACTAGTATTTTTAATTAGACGAGCTCTATTTGTTTGATAGCTTACCAAAGTTGATGTAATGACACGTCGGGTGACATTACTATCCTTTGAGCGTGAGGTCTTACCCACACTCTCATAAGCATCCATAGATTCTTTACAATAGTGTCTTCACTTGATGCATTCGATGTTCTCAACCCAAGAGTCTTCATGATGTTCCTATACTTTACACCCCGCATCATTTCAACAAATAGTTGACATCTTGTAGTCTCATTTAGCCTTTCAATGAATCATTCCCAAATCTTGTCGGCATATCTTCTACAAGTGCATCTTGAAATCTTACCTTCCATGTACTGAAAAATCTCATCATCAATATTAATCAAATACTTTGGCTTTCTACGCAGAATTCTAGGTGGTGTTCTCCTAGGTACATACATCTCAACATTAGGAATTTTATCAATATTTAATTGAGGTGGGCTAGATTGCGTACCTTCAATTGAGGGTGGAGAAGAAGACATACCTTCAGGTTCACATGGGGATGATGGCATACCTTCTTCATCAATTCCGAGTGATGATGTACTCTCAACTTGAGATGTGTTGGATGGTGTCCAACAATATTCACTTGCGGTACAGGGTGTCCCTCCATATTCACTTGTAGTAGATGGTGTCTATCCATATTCACTTGTGCTAGATGGTGTCCCCCCATATTCACTTGTGCTTAATGGTGTCCCTTCATATTCACTTGTCGTAGAGGGTGTGTCTCCAACTACGGTATCTAAATCTGTCTTACGACGATGCTTTCGCATTTGTGTCCGTTGTGCTGCCGATTCCCGTTCTCTTTTTGACGGTTGAGGTTCCTCTACAATCAGGTTGTTTTCATCAATCGTTTCCAATTTCTTATTTTCACAATATGCTGCCAGCCGAACTCTCTCCTTTTCTTTCAAGGTTTCTTTCTCTTTGTTTGTTAGTTTCCTCTTTGTCTTTTTCTTCGGCATGGTGGATAATTTTATCTGTACCATGGTAATGAGATGAATATTAGTTCCTGAGAAATGTATCCATTGAAGTTAATTGAAAAATATATGTTATTGAAGGGTTCATTTAAATAATACTTACAATCATCATGTACAAAAGTTAACCTAGCATGTAGACAAATGTGTACAAATTATGGAAGCACTAGGCTGGCCAGAGCACATTCCTAACTAAAAGTGAATAACCATGATGGTGATTCTAAAAACTAATGAGTGTAATGGCATTGTGAGTGTTTGATAAGTTTGTGGTGTAGGAGCACCTTGACAATCTATGCTTCCATTTTGAAATTTGATTCAATTTTGGGTATCTTCCTGTTGTAAGAGGGTCATTAAAGACATTTCCCATGTACTAGTTATATGAGCTTTCAAAGGTGGTTGTTTGTTAGTTATAGGAATTGGGGGGAGTTGGTTGTCATTGAAAAAGGTTTAAACAACCTCCATTGGCTCGAAAGGAGGATTTTTGTTCATTTTGAAATCCATTTATTTTGATAAAAAATGCTCTTTTACAAAAATTCACTGGTTGTTTTGCACTTTCGTGCACTTGTACGCATATATACAGCCTCCCCTTGATAGAAAACTAATATATTATTGTAGGAACATGTCTTAACTCTCTAATACATTAGTTATGAGGGCTTAACATTATGTTTGAAGGGAGCAATTGACAATTTTTTGAAACTGCTCATTTCAAGCCAGTCAAGGGTTTGAGTAGGATTTAATTATGAAATGACCATTCCACTTACTGTTATGACTTTTTCTCAGTGGGATGGCATGTACATTTTTAGAATAGGGAATTTTATTGTTGAAACTAATGACAATAGGATGGGGTTCTTAGCTCAAACAAGCACTTTTCCATGAGAATTTGAGGAACCAAGTAGTGATTTGAAAACGTGTTGAAGGAGTGATCTATGTAATGAAATTTTGACCTTGTGCAGGGTGTTTTGAAGATGTTTGATGCTTTGGAATGGTCTGGGAAGGCCCGGGTATAGGATTTTCTATAAACCCTCCCTCTTTGCATTGAAAAATGGGGCTTTTTGTATTGGAAGCCTAGTTGTGTGGGTAAGGTCCTAAGACCTAGAAATTATCTTATTTTGAGACCTAATTAAAGACTATTTTTGGGTTTGGAAGTTTGGTGTGAAGATATAAGGTTAGTTCCTTTGTAAAATTGGCCTACTTGGAGGCCTAAAATAGTGAAAAGGTTAGTTTTTTTAAAGTTTTCCCAAAGGAGTCATGTGATGGGTTAAGGTATTTCTTGCAACAATGAAATGGGTGCTACAATCATTCTTTTATTTTCCTAGTGTTTTGGAAAGTTTGGGAGTTAAGGGCCCAAAACTGGTTTTGCACAGTAACTAGATTCCAAGGGTGAAATGTGGGAAATAATGTTTATGTTTGTTGTCTAGCTTGGAGTAGTGTTGGGATTGGTCCATTACACCTTTTTAATCTTCTTATATGCCTCTTGAAGGCAAGTTGACATCTTCAATGGTTTTGGGTCCTCTAACTCTACATCAAAAATGAGTATCACAGTTTGAAGTGTGTGCATGGTTTGGGAGATACATGTGACAGTTTGCAGATGCTTTGCTACTAGTAATGTGGAAAGTGAACAAAGGAACTAAGTTTGTGTGTAAGGGAAGACTTCTGAAAGGTTTCATTTTTGTTGTACTAACTCAAACAAAGATTTATTAAGAAAATAATGGTTTGGTTGTGCCTTAAGAATTATAGTTTGTGTTTGTAAACAATGGTGCTATTATGGAAGATTTAATACAACTTGTGAATGAAATAATCATTGGTTGATGTTTTGAGGAACCTAGTTGATTGTAATCAGTTATTTTCAATATTTTCAAGGTGTTTTGAAGGTCCTTAAGGAATTGGGAACTCTTAATGCTAATTTGAGTATACAAATCAAATGTTTTGTGAAGGGAAATATAGTTGAATAAATGTGTCAAGAAAGGTGTTGATTTCTTCCTTTGTATTGCATCAGTTTGTGTAGAGGTATTGGAAGGTGTTTGGACCCTTCAGAGGAACGGGAGAGGCTTGGAGTTGTCTTAAAGGATGAATTTTTGTGAATGGTTCTGAGTTTCTAATCAGCTTTATGCTATGTTACAATCAATTTTATGATAGTTAATCTATTTTTTGGAGTCTGAGAAAGAGTTGAAACCAAGTTCTAATGTTTTGATGAAAAGATGATTGAGTTTGTTTGTTGATCTTCTTCAATTTAAGTTAGGGTCAGATGTACCCTTGATGATTTGTGGATCCTGGTAGATGCTCTGCATCAAGATTAAAATGGTAATTGGCAAGTGTATATAATTGTGTATATAATGGTAATTTAAAATGTGCATTGACAACCTAAGGTTATAATGACAAACAAAAATGAAAGCAAGCCATAATAGAATGAAAGAAAATGTGTAAATACTTCACATACCTTAAAAACTAGACTTTCAAATGGAGGAGTTCAACCCAATTATGTAGCCTTAGCTTCTTCTTTCTTGAAACTCCACAATAATTTGACTTGTTCAAAAGCTTGTTCCCTTCCACACTTCAATTGTATATCAGTTTTCAATGGAATTCAAACTTCAATTGATATTATATGTCTTTCAATGTGGAAACTCTGCTATTTCATGCAAAGGTGGTAAAAAGATCATGGAAAAGGTGATGGAATGTAAAAAACATGCTTGCACACTTCACACCATAATAAAAAAGCTACTTTTTGTCGGAGCACGAGCATAACCAGGAGAATATGCAGACTATGGGCCTTGAAATCATGGCTATATAGAGTATTTTAGCATTTTAGTGGAGTAAAAAACACGCTCACATTATAACATGAGCACGTTATGTGAAATTTGGTTTTCTTAGTATATTTCTGAGAGTGGGAGAAAGAGAGAGTGGGAGGGAGAGAGGGGGATAGTGGGAGATAGAGAGGGAGGGAGAAGGGGAGAGTGGGAGAAAGAGAGAGTGGGAGGGAGAGAGGGAGATGGGAGATAGAGAGGGAGGGAGAGGGGAGAGTGGGAGAAAGAGAGAGTGGGAGGGAGAGAGGGGAGGTGAAGAGTGGGAGACTGAGAGAGTGAGAGATAGAGAGGGAGGGAGAGAGGGTGAGAGTGGGAGAGAGTGGGAAGAGTGGGAGATAGAGAGGGAGGGAGAGAGGGGGAGAGTGGGAGAAGGGGAGAAGTGGAGAGTGGGAGACTGAGAGAGTGGGAGATAGAGAGGGAGGGAGAGAGGGTGAGAGTGGGAGAAAGATAGAGTGGGAGAGAGTGGGGGAGAGTGGGAGAAGGGGAGAGTGGAGAGAGGGATAGTGGGAGGGAGAGATGGGGAGAGTGGGATATAAAGAGGGAGGGAGAGAGGGGGAGAGTGGGAGAAACCCTAAACCCTAAACCCTAAACCCTCAAACCCTAATCCCTCAACCCCTATACCCTCTTAATCCCTCAACCCTCAATGCTCAACCCTTAAACCCTAATCCCTCAACCCCTATACCCTCTTAATCCCTAAACTATCAACCCTTAAACCCTAATCCCTCAACCCCTATACCCTTTTAATCCCTCAACCCTCAACCCTCAACCCTTCAACCCTAATCCCTCTACCCCTATACCCTCTTAATCCTTAATCCCTCAACCCTCAACCCTTAAACCCTAATCACTCAAACCCCTATACCCTCTTAATCCCTCAACCCTCAACCCTATACCCTTCAACCTTAATCCATCTACCCCTATACCCTCTTAATCCTTGAACCCTCAACACTCAACCCTTAAACCTTAATCCCTCAATCCCTATACCCGCTTAATCCATCAACCCTCAACCCTCAACCCTCAACCCTCAACCCTTAAACCCTAATCCCTCAACCCCTATACCCACTTAATCCCTCAACCCTCAAAAATCAACCTTCAACCCTTAAACCCTAATCCATCAACCCCTATACCTTATTAATCCCTCAACCCTCAACCCTCAACCCTTAAACCCTAATCCCTCAACCCCTATACCCTCTTAATCCCTCAAACCTCAACCCTCAACCCTAAACCCTTAAACCCTAATCCCTCAACCCCTATACCATCTTAATCCCTCAACCCTCGAACGCTAATCCCTAAACCCTCAACCCTTAAACCCTAATACCTCAATCCCTAAACCCTCTTAATCCCTCAAACCTCAACCCTAAACCGTTCAACCTTAAACCCTCTACCCTTATACCCTCTTAATCCTTGAACCCTAATCATTGAACCCCTATACCCTCTTAATCCCTCAACCCTCAACCCTTAAACCCTAATCCCTCAACCCCTATACCCTCTTAATCCCTCACCCCTCATCCTTCAAACCTTCAACCCTAATCCCTCTACCCCTATACCCTCTTAATCCTTAATCCCTCAACCCTCAACCCTTAAACCCTAATCCCTCAACCCCTATACCCTCTTAATCCCTCAACCCTCAACCCTCAAACCTTCAACCCTAATCCCTCTACCCATATACACTCTTAATCCTTAATCCCTCAACCCTCAACCCTAAAATCCTAATCCCTCAACCCCTATACCCTCTTAATCCCTCAACCCTCAA